>JAWDGP010002576.1:140000-177500 GCA_033675545.1 Elysia crispata
GTATACGATTTCTCCTGAAGATGGTGTAGCTGGAGTCTAGAAATCCAGGATTTAAAAGTTTATCATTCTGCCCTGATGGTCTTTTGAGATGTGAAGCAGGACGAAAATCCGTAAAAAATGCCCGCCGGTTTATGGATGAAAGTCTTTGAACAGAGTTAAGTCATCTGTGAAGAGAGACAAAAAACAAATCAAGATGAGCTGAGGTCATGGAGAATTAGATCTACATAATTGGTGGTTAAATCCAAAAAGATTTCTCCATAAGGCTGCTTCTGGCCAAAGCAACTTATTTCATCGATACTGGAGCACGGCCAAACCTTCAACCTTGTTATGTGAGACCCCTCTTATTATACCTAAGAAAATCGAATTTACATGCGTACAGAGAATTTTGACTTTTCGCCAACTCTAGCCCAACCAGGATTCGATCCGCGCACCGTCTGGTTGATAAACCGAGGATGAGCTACCAGACCATGCCACAGCAGGCAAGCCATTTTATGAGAGAACCAAAGGAAACATGACTAACTCAGTTTCCGTATTAATAAATTGAATGGTTGTTTGATATAGCCTGCCCATGAAATTTTTGTTGAGTCAAAAGTCATTTTTACAACACCGAACTATCAAGTCGCATCGTTTAAGAGTTGGAAAGTTGAGGTTTTAGCTTCGAGGTCGTCCTTTTCCAAAGCTCGAAAACGCCGTTTGAGGCTAAATAGACTTGAGTAGAAATTACGTTATAAAGCAATCCGTGAACATATTCAGCTGGCAGCCCCGTTTAAAGTATAATATATGGACCTATCACTGATACAACCAAGGCACTATCCCTGGCCTGTTACCGTTATTAACCATAACCCCAAAGTTTAAGGTACGACCCTAGCTTAACTACCATCAAACTCAGAGTGTGAAGGAACGTGTGTGTCTTGTCTGGTCCCAGGACGCTGGTGGAATATCGCCTTACTTCCAGAGACTCATGGCAACATGAGGGCGATTATGTGTGCTGTTTTCAGACAAGGAAACCAAACTTTATCGTCTGTAAGAACCAATAATTTTTCTGAAAAACAATCCTCGGAATGTGATTAGGCGGGCGAAGCTGAGACGGAACTGTGTATAACAATCCAGCCCGCGAATTGTGACCCATTAAAAGACGAAACAAAATAGAAATGATAGAATCCCGTCTGGGCACTTTCCACTATCGAATACCACCCAAATTGGGCCAGCAGCAGAAGAAAACTGCCAAAACGGATTATTTGAAAAAGCCATTTTGGCTTCGAGAGTGCTGAAAATAATTATAATGATCTACGATTTGCTTACGGGACATGAACGCGAGAAAAAATGAGAGTTTTAAAAAAGTATAATTGTGCTTCTGAAACAAATTGGATTGAGCGTGGTAATGGCTGGGAAGGGATCAGATTAAACTTAACAGGGAACATGATCTCAGTAAGATTGTGATAGGCGGTTTGTCTAGCGTTCCTGGATAAAAAAAAACCCAACAAAAAAGAATTAGAAAGAGAGGAAAGCTTAATTTCTGCTATCTTAATCTTGTACATGCTGCGTCAGAGAAAAATGGTATTACAAGAAAAAAAAAACGAAATGGAAATATGAATAGACTTACCATATATACCTGTCTTAGAAAGGTAAGCGAAACAATTGAACTAACAACAAAAATGGATAATTGTAAAGATCGCAAAGTGGACGATTTTGTAAACAGTTAGTAAGGTGGGTGTGAACAACTCTCTAGAAAATCTAAGCCTCAATGAGAGGGATAATAAAACAAGATGAAAGAGGGCGAGAAAAGATAGACGAATTGGAGATATAGGTAGATAGACGGGTACTTATATAGTTACTTTTACCATATACCAAATCAAAAAGAATATATAAAGGATTTATAAAGCGATCGACAGGTAAAAGACAATATATTATAGCTGAGTAACTAGAAATCGCAAAGGTTAGACAAATAGGTAGAAAATAACGAGACCAATAGATCTTGCATGATTGAGGGAGATTTTAAACACACCTATTATAGAATCTTACTTGCATCTCCTTTACACGTACAAGTAGGTGAGATGTTTCAATAAGTTTTAACAGAGAGAGAGAGAGAGAGAGAGAGAGAGAGAGAGAGAGAGAGAGAGAGAGAGAGAGACAGACAGACAGACAGACAGACAGACAGACAGACAGACAGACAGACAGAGAGAAAGACAGACAGAGATGGAATAAAATGTAAAGATATAGAAAAATATATAGGTAGATCGATCGATCGATAGATAGATAGATAGATAGACAAATAGATAGACAGATAGATAGATAGATAAATAGATAGATAGATAAACAGATAGATCGAAGGAATATATATATATATATATATATATATATATATATATACTATCTATCTATTTATCTATCTATCGATCTACCTATATATTTTAGACTATATATATATATATATATATATAGATAGATAGATAGATAGATAGATAGATAGATAGATAGATAAACAGATAGATAGATAGAATATATATATATATATATATATATATATTCTATCTATCTATCTGTCGATCGATCTACCTATATATGTTTAGACATCTATCTATCTATCTATATATATATATATATATATATATATATATATATATATATATATATATAGACGTAGATATAGATAGTTAGATAGATAGATAGATAGAGAGAGAGATAGATAGATAGAGAGAGAGATAGATAGATAGACAGATAGGTAGATAGATAGAGAGAGAGAGAGAGAGAGAGAAAGAGAGAGACAGACAGAGACAGAAAAAGACAGAGAGAGACACATATAGAGAGGCAGGCAGACACAGACACAGACACACACACACACACACACGGAGTTAAAGGATACGGAGAGAAAGAAAATTTAAAAATCAGAGCAGCATAGCACAATAAAAGGCCAGCAGACAATAAGAAAAAACATTTATTTCCTCTTCGTATTTTGTCTGCCTTGGACCACCTCGGCCTGCGACATGATATCACCACTGACAACAGACATGAGTCTGGCTGTAGTTGAATAATCCAATAACTGTTTAGGTGAGTGTAATAATTGTGAGCCGAACTGACAGCAAGCAAAAGTTTACATTTTGTCTTCCTCTCTTTCTCTTTTCTTCCGCTCCTTAGTTTCTTCTACATCTCCGTATCTCCCTATCCTTCCATTCTCTCCTCACTTATTGTCCTCTTCTTTTTCTCCCTCTACTCCTCCTTCAGACCTTTTCAAGTTTCTCGTCTTTTCTCTTCTTTGTGCTACTTTCTGTAATGTTTAACCTTTTTTTTTTTTTTTCGAAGGAATCTAAGTCCTTACAGTCCTGTTTCACTTTTTCATTCTTATCCCTCGATGTTTTATTCCTTATTTGTCTTATGATGAGTGGTTGTGGAAGAAAAAAAAAAGAAAAAGAAAACAGATCCGTAGGACTGTATAGACTTCTCACTGATCATGTCGACTTCATCTTTTATTTGTTGGTTGATTTTATTTAGGTTTTGACATGCCTGTCGGTCTTGTTCGATTCAGTTCCCTAAAAGAAATTTGACTATATGGTAGGCGTTTTGATATTAAGCTTATCAGAACGAGTTAAACTACTTCTTTCGAGTGAGAAGAAAAAAGTAAAAGTGAGAGAGAGAAAGAGAGAGGGAGAGAGAGAAAGAACGAGAAATAAGAAATAAAGAAATATAGACAAGCAGGAGCAAGAGGATAGATAGATAGAGAGAGACGGAGAGCGAGAAAGTGAGAGAGAGAGAGAGAGAGAGAGAGAGAGAGAGAGAGAGAGAGAGAGAGAGAGAGAGAGAGAGAGAGAGACAGACAGACAGATAGATTGACAGACAGAAACAGACAGAGTGAGAGATGAACGGAGAGAGCAAAAGATAGAGCAAAATTATGCAGGAAATTGTCTTTCTTTCCCTTTTTTTCATCTTCAAAGAATGATGATTGTGTAGTTAAAGATTAAATTTCTTACCTAAATGTTCAATATCATACAGAGCATGATACTCGATTCCGATATAACCTTTTCTGATGTTATTTTCTAGAAAAACCTTCCGATCTCCACAGATAAAGATACGGCGAAATGCGGAGAGAAAGGATTGGCCT
Source organism: Elysia crispata (assembly GCA_033675545.1). Classification (NCBI taxonomy): domain Eukaryota; kingdom Metazoa; phylum Mollusca; class Gastropoda; family Plakobranchidae; genus Elysia; species Elysia crispata. The sequence continues at coordinate 144,097 of JAWDGP010002576.1, forward strand.
TTGTCGTGTACTACGAGATAAAAATGTTGTGTTGCTCCTTCTTGCGTGACGGTAGCTGATGTAAAAGATTATGGTATTATTTTGTGGGAATATTTTCAACATAAATCAGTCTCTGTGGCCGCATTGGTATTGGTCTATAATCTTAATGGTATCAAATCTATGGTTGTTGGTTCTGTATTAATATTGTAACGTCTTCACAGAGAATCAACGCTGGTTATTGCAAGAGGTTTGCTTCATTTAACATGATAATAATTATTTTTTCTGAACGCAAAACATCTAGAGTTTATTTTCAATACTATTTTCCTCTCAGTCTAATTCTTCTCTTCCCTGCCTCCTCCCACTTCTCACCTATCATTTTCTAGATTTATTTTCTCCGCTTCTCCCTCTCATTCTCTCTATTTCTTCTCTCCGCTTCTCCCTCTCATTCTCTCTATTTCTTCTCTTCGCTGCTCCCTTTTTTCTCTCTATCTCCTTTCCTCCCTGCCCCTGCCTTCTCCCCATTCTCACCTCTTCTTTTCTCTATTTGTCTCTCCATCTTTCCCACCTTTCTTTCTCTCCACGCTCTATACATGTCTCATCCCTGCTTTCATCTCCTCCCCTTTATTCTCCCTCTCTATATCTTTCCCTGACTTTCTCCTGGTCTCAATGAACAACCCCAACCCGAAACCCAACCTGTGCCTGCCCCTCCAGCCTGTGGCCAGACAACCCGGCGCGGCGCTGCTCCTCAGATAGAGCTTGAGAGCTCTACCGGCACGACCACCTCCACTGTGAATACACCAGTAACGACCACCTCCACTGTGAAGACACCAGTAACGACCACCGCCACTGTGAAGACACCAGTAACGACCTCCTCCACTGTGAAGACACCAGTAACGACCACCTCCACTGTGAAGACACCAGTAACGACCACCTCCACTGTGAAGACACCAGTAACGACCACCGCCACTGTGAAGACATCAGTAACGACCACCTCCACTGTGAAGACACCAGTAACCACCACCTCCACTGTGAAGACACCAGTAACGACCACCTCCACTGTGAAGACACCAGTAACGACTTCCTCCATTGTGAAGACACCAGTAACGACCTCCTCCACTGTGAAGACACCAGTAACCACCACCTCCACTGTGAAGACACCAGTAACCACCACCTCCACTGTGAAGACACCAGTAACGACCACCTCCACTGTGAAGACACCAGTAACGACCACCTCCACTGTGAAGACACCAGTAACGATCACCTCCACTGTGAAGACACCAGTAACGACCACCTCCACTGTGAAGACACCAGTAACCACCACCTCCACTGTGAAGACACCAGTAACGACCACCTCCACTGTGAAGACACCAGTAACGACCACCTCCACTGTGAAGACACCAGTAACGACCACCTCCACTGTGAAGACACCAGTAACGACCACCTCCACTGTGAAGACACCAGTAACGACCACCTCCACTGTGAAGACACCAGTAACGACCTCCTCCACTGTGAAAACACCACTAACGACCTCCCTGCACAGCTCACCCCAACACCTCTGGATTAGTACAATGGTAGTTTATCACCAGGCCACGGCTCATACCATGAGGATTTCATGCTGTGACTCCCCATGTGGAGCCAGCTGTGTTTAGCTAGACACAGGGTCTAGGGCATTGGCCTACATGCAGCCAGAAAATGGAGAATTAAAATTTAAACATTCAAAAGCGATCTAAAAAGAAGGGAACAGCTCAAGCTGTTCAAGAACAGTACGTATTTTATGACCTTGTCCGGCCCTATTCCTCTATCATATGAGTTGGGTTTCTCTCAGGTCAGAGTTTTAACTTCATGGACACTAACTGCAGATGAAGATTTTAAAAGTGTGCTTTAGTTTTCTTGTGACTTTCCTGTTAAGCTGAGGCCAATCAAAATAACTGAAGATAATAGCAGGTTATCAACGTGGGACCCTACATCAACACATCACTTCTGGCCATTTTATTGAATAAACACTGAGTAGAGAAACACGTAGTAAACGAGTATCTTGTTAAATATAGTAATCATGCACAAACAACGGCGCAATCGATAAACTGAAGTTTGAGCTCTGAGCCGAGACACGCTTGATGTACGTTATCTACATCAGCACTTGGAGGGAGTGTAGAGAGACTTTGCGACATGCTGGGTTGAAATATAATACCAGGTTCTGATGCAGTCTCGGATTATGTCTTGGGAAATTAATTTAAAAATAAAATCTCTGTTCTATGACGTTAAATGCCTGAAGTACCCTGAGGTCTTTCGATATTTAATTCTATAATTACAGAGGAAACATGAGCGGGTTTTCTCTCCGTTCGTTCTCATCTTTCATGTCTATGATATTTAAGGATATAAATTCTAGTCACGCCCTCTTCCGTGATTAACTCCCCTGTGGTCCTTTCATAGAACCGAGATAAATCCAGAGGGATGAGTGTTAAATATGAAACTTCAAAAAATATATCGAAGACTATTGGAAAAAAGAAAAAAAAGAAAAAAAACAAGAAAGAGGTCCCATCGCTTTACAGAGACCTACAGAATGAATGATCAGAGACCATCACTGAAACACACACACGCACACACACATACACACATCGATGAACAGAAAGGTCTAGAAGAAAAAAAGGTGATGAAGAAAGGGAAATAATAACGTGTCGATGTCACACAGAAATCAAACACACCAATTATACATATTTTAGTTAATTTCAAAATTAAGATGCCTTTTTACTTATTGTGAAATAAAAATTGATTTGACCAGATGATTTTCAACGCCCATCAGTTCAGTACATTAAAGATCAAAGGCCGTACCGCAGAGGATGAAATGAAAGTTCAACTAGACCCCCTCCCTTGTCCCTCCCTCCCATAAAAAATCCATAATGACTTGAACACACACACACACACACACAAACGACCGTATACCAAACTCTATCACAACGTCCCATTAAAGCCTACCTTGGTTCAACATCGGGTACAGAGTATTCTATTTGTTGATATTTTCTATGCGCCTGGTTTTCTAAACAATAGCATCCGACAAACACCCTCTCAGCATGGTTACAATCTACCACCCATAGCGATAAACACGAAAATTCCCTTACTCGCCGCGGGCAATAATAATGTAGCTAAAACACACCAACAAACACTCAAAAGGACTTCATCCACGGGATAAACAGGGCAGGACAATCAAAGGGCAGCGTGGAGAGAAGAGCTGGGAGTGCCGCGTCCAAAAAGCGTTTAGGAAGTTGTGTCGGATCCAAAGACCAGGTTACACCTGATGAATGGAGCGTCAATCTGGGGATATCAGCTGTCAAGTTTCATAACCCGGGTCCTAGACCACAATACAGTCACAGCTTTGGCTTAGGCCAGTACTGCAATTATAGACAGGTATGGCTCTTTACTGATGTGCCGCCAGATTGGGCGAAAACTGAGAGATCACAAAAAGAAAACGAGATCGTGATTTTTTTTTTCTTTCACCCGCGAAACTTTTTATAGAGTTATTAAAAGTCCACGGATAGATTACAGCCAACAATTAAACCTCTCTCAAATCATAGGAAAACAGATATCCGAAACGTGAAGGCACAACTAAACTTAAAGTGATTTGTCTCGAACCCTGGACCCTCGTACTGTAGTCAAACATTCTAACATGGGACAGGAAAGGATTGTCCCAAGACAGATACTGTCGTAGTGCGGTGCTAACAGCACTCAGTTGACTGAACTTAAAGTCCTTGACTCCTACAACTATCATCAACAAGGCGTCGCGGGGAACCATTGACTACGCGAGATGAGGGACTAGACGTTCTGAGAGAGGTGTATAAGCTCTTGTCGCTTTGCTTCAGGACCTCTGTAACTGACATTGGAAATTTTACAGGAGGCGCCAAAACAAAAAGAAACAAAAAAAACAACAAAAAAAAAACAACAACAATAAAATGTCATTAACTTTCTTTTCAAAGATTGTATTCAGTTTACTGGACTTAATCAATCCGTATACATACATGATTGGAACATGCTTTCTGAAATCTATCTTCAACAATCTATGTTTCCCGAACCTAATTGCCAGTTACAGGAATATGAAACGAAATACACTAACTTGATCTTCTGGAAGGACTCATCTTGTTGGTGACCCCTTGACCACAGAGAGTCGCGCTTTAAGAGCTGGCGTAGAGGTTGTGTTTGTGTTCAGCATCTCCATGCGCATATTGGTGGGGATAACGATACTTGATACGGTAAATGTCAGTTTGAGAATTCTAGCAGTGATACTTGTTAGATTTCTCCATCATCCTTTCTAACGATAGTCTATTATAATGCGTCAAACGCTACAGATAATCGGTTGACGGGTTTCGCCATATTTTCAGTTCCGGCAAATTTCCGTGGGGGCTCAGGTCTAATATGTAAAAAGAACTGAGATCACCGGGTCAATGGACGGGCTATATCAAACAATCAATAAAAACAGCGAGCGAGGCAACGTACTGATAATACTGCTCATAACCGGACAGACTTAACTTCTACCGTCAAGCCTCTCCACCCTGGACCTCTTCATCACTACAGGTCTATCTGTGCTGCAATCAACTGAGGCATTATCAATCAATCAGTCAATCAATCTTATCAATCAATCATTCATTTAACCAATCAAAACATCAATCAATCAATAAGTCAGTCAATGAATCATTCAATCTTATCAATCAATCAACTAATCAATCTATTCAACATTGTATACCAATAACCAAATACTATTTCTTTTTTCATCATCATTTTTTGGTTTGGTGCTTCATGATATCTTGGACAGAAGCAGCGAAAGAACATTTTAAACAGCTACAACTGAATCTAGAACATGATAGATTGAGAGTTGATGGCGGCCTGCGTGAAATGGCTCTTTAGGAAACCTCTACAAGTTTTTATAGTCGAGGTAACCATCATTCAAAAAGCTTGGCTGTAGGGCTGGTTCAGGTCTGACTTGAATTGTTTTCCGTGTACCGGGAGCGGTGTTGTAACATCTTTCTGTCGGAAACGATTGTCGGCTCAAAAGGTTTTTCTCGCACATTCTGGATATCTATCTATCTATCTATCTATATATATATCTATATATATATATATTTATATATATAAATTCCAACTATTTTTCATTCAAACATACACAGACAGCATTTTCTCTGGCTGCTGTCTTTTATTTCTCTCTTTCTGTCTCTCTCTCTCTCTCTCTCTCTCTCTCTCTCTCTCTCTCTCTCTCTGTCTCTTCTCACTGTGCCTCTTCATCTAGTTGTCTCATTTTATCGAAGTTATCTCTCCCTCCATCTTTTTATCATCGTCATCTTCTCCCCCACTCTCTTTTAATCTTTCTAATACTCTACCTTCGTCTCTTTGGGCCTCTTGCACCTATCTAACTATCTTTCTATTGAATTATACACACACACACACACACCGATCAATCCCTTGACATATCAATAAATCTCTATAATCAATATTTCCAAATTCGATCACTGTATTGTAAAATATACTCAGCCAGCTTGTATACCTAAAATATCTACGTGCCAAACCGTCTTTTTTCTCTCTCTGTTCTCAACAACCAACCAAAGAGTAGCCAGTCCAAACAGCTCAGATCGATGAGAAACTTAACAAGAGACGGTGTTGAGAGTCTCTCTGAGCTGACCACACGTCTCCAGGCATCAGGTAAGAGTGTCCAGAGACTATGTCTGTCCTGTCTGGTGTGTCAGACTCCCTGAAGCAGCTACGTGTGTCCAAGTACTGGCCTCTTCTGCTGGCTTGTTTAAAAAAATTAATATAAAATTTAAAATTTTTGTCTGTCTGGCTATAGTTACTGTATATCTCCAGCGGTTCTGGTGCCCATCACAGTTTCTATTTTTTGCTTTCTTTCTTTCTATCTCTCTATCTATATCTCTTTTTCTATTTATTTATCTATCTCTGTCCCTGTCTCTCTATCTCTCTCTCTCTCTCTCTCTCGCTCTTTCTCTGTCTTTATCTGTCTGTCTCTCTCTCTGTCTGTCTCTTTGTCTCTCTGTCTCTCTGTCTCTCTGTCTCTCTGTCTCTGTCTCTGTCTGTCTGTCTCTCTATCTCACTCTCTTTCTCTCTCTCTCCCTCTCACTCTCTCCCTCTCTATGTCACTTATTACTCTGCTGTCCATTTGTAAGGGATCTTCATTTCCTCTGTGTTTCCGAATTTACTAACTTGTGTTTTTTTCATACGTCTCTCCTGTCTTATGTCGTTGACGGCAGCGACTCTCTCCTTATCCCAACCAAAGAGTTTATCAATATGTCTTCAAATTAATGTTACTGTTTAGATCTAAAATATTTTACCCGGTTTCATTCTCCTCCTCTTCCTTCCGCCCTCTTTCTGTCATCTAATTCTCTATCTATCTCTGACTAACTTTATCTATCTATCTATCTATCTATCTATCTATCTATCTATGCCTCTAACTCTCTTGGTTTATCGTCCTCTTTCTTTCCCTGGCTATGCCCATAGCCTAAACTGTAAAATACCTGTTTCGCTCTTCATATCTCTCCATCTACTTGTACATCTCTTTCAGACTGTGTGTCTGTCTGTCTGTCTGTCTGAATATCTTCATCTACAAACCCCTCACCTATCAAGTTTGCCCGACTCTCTCTCTCTTTCTCTCTCTCTCTCTCTCTCTCTCTCTCTCTCTCTCTCTCTCTCTCTCTCTCACACACACACATACACACACCGAGAACATTACTTTCATTTTCCGATCCAGACGAAGCCTTAAATAAACTCTTTTGATCAATAAAAACACCAGACATGAACCGTATAAGGTTCTCGTGTACAGCCAGGCTGTTCAGTGACAGCCTATTTTTTTAAACCTGTCACATTGGTTGGACAGCTCGCCTGTCAATCATCAGATGAAAACTGTTTTTGCACAGAGTAGAAACCATGCACGAACGTCGGGGAGATTGTACGATGCAAGCCTGCGATGTGCTCTTTGATCATTGTGACTGAATTACGATCATCGTGGTGGAAGATTCTGTCCTTGTATCGGAGAGACCTCAACAACATCTGAACAAATCAGAATTATAGCCAGGTATTTGTGGTCTGTCTTCTATAGTATCAGAGTGTGGTCGTCGGTGATTTATGATTAAAGTTGGTAATAAAATGGGCTCAAAGTTATCATTTCATAGAAACTGTGTTGTTTTATTATTTTTTTACTTCCCCTTTTAAGTTCCTCTAGCAATCTGAGTACGGTGGCTTCCCGTCAACCCCAGGGCAGGGCTCGTAAGATAAGACCCCACCACCAGACGGACAGTTCAGAATTCAAACTCGACTTCTCCTCATGGTTAGGTTATTTATTTACCGAATGGGCTTCCTTCAAGTCTACCATCAGACAGGGTATAGCCCTGAAGGAGAGAATCATGGCACATAGCTGTCTCCAGTCTAAGGTGAGTCTTCATAATAGGAGACAAGAGCACACGGAGAGAGAGAGAGAGAGAGAGAGAGAGAGAGAGAGAGAGAGAGAGAGACAGACAGACAGAGAGACAGAGAGAGAGACACAGAGGGAGACAGAGAGACAGACAGAGAGACATACACACACAGGCAGAGACACAAAGAGATACAGAGAGAGAGAGAGGGAGAGAGAGATAGAGATGGAGAGGCGGAGAGAGACAGAGATAGAGACACACACAGGCAGAGACACAAAGAAAGACAGAGAGAGAGGGGGAGAGAGAGACACACACACAGGCAAAGACACAAAGAGAGATAGAGAGAGAGGGAGAGAGAGACACACACACAGGCAGAGACACAAAGAGAGACAGAGATAGAGAGGGAGAGAGAGACAGAGAGAGACACACACACACACAGGCAGAGACACAAAGAGAGTCAGAGAGAGAGGGAGAGAGAGACACACACAGGCAGAGACACAAAGAAAGACAGAGAGAGAGGGAGAGAGAGAGACACACACACAGGCAGAGACACAAAGAAAGACAGAGAGAGGGGGAGAGAGAGAGACACACACACACACACAGGCAGAGACACAAAGAGAGACGGAGAGAGAGGGAGAGAGAGACAGAGAGAGACACACACACGCAGGCAGAGACACAAAGAGAGACAGAGATAGAGAGGGAGAGAGACACAGAGAGAGACACACACACGCAGGCAGAGACACAAAGAGAGACAGAGAGAGACAGAGATAGAGAGGGAGAGAGAGACAGAGAGAGACACACACACACACAGGCAGAGACACAAAGAGAGACGGAGAGAGAGGGAGAGAGAGACAGAGAGAGAGACACACACAGGCAAAGACACAAAGAGAGACGGAGAGAGAGGGAGAGAGAGACAGAGAGAGACACACACACAGGCAAAGACACAAAGAGAGACAGAGATAGAGAGGGAGAGAGAGACAGAGAGAGACACACACACGCAGGCAGAGACACAAAGAGAGACAGAGAGAGACACACACACAGGCAGAGACACAAAGAGAGACAGAAAGAGAGAGTCAGAGAGACACAGATTCAGAGAGAGAGAGAGAGACACACACACACAGGCAGAGACACAAAAAGAGACAGAAAGAGAGGGTCAGAGAGACACAGAGACAGAGAGAGAGACACACACACACAGGCAGAGACACAAAGAGAGACAGAGAGAGAGAGAGGGAGAGAGAGACAGAGATAGAGACACACACAGGCAGAGACACAAAGAAAGACAGAGAGAGGGAGAGAGAGACACACACACACAGGTAGAGACACAAAGAGAGACGGAGAGAGAGGGAGAGAGAGACACACACACAGGCAAAGACACAAAGAGAGACAGAGATAGAGAGGGAGAGAGAGAGACAGAGAGAGACACACACACGCAGTCAGAGACACAAAGAAAGACAGAGAGAGGGGGAGAGAGACACACACACACACAGGCAGAGACACAAAGAGAGACGGAGAGAGAGACACACACACAGGCAAAGACACAAAGAGAGACGGAGAGAGAGGGAGAGAGAGACAGAGAGAGACACACACACACAGGCAGAGACACAAAGAGAGACGGAGAGAGAGGGAGAGAGAGACAGAGAGAGACACACACACGCAGGCAGAGACACAAAGAGAGACAGAGAGAGACAGAGATAGAGAGGGAGAGAGAGACAGAGAGAGACACACACACAGGCAGAGACACAAAGAGAGACAGAAAGAGAGAGTCAGAGAGACACAGAGACAGTGAGAGAGACACACACACAGGCAGAGACACAAAGAGAGAGTCAGAGAGACACAGAGAGAGTCACAGAGACAGACAAACAGACAGAGAGAGACACACACACACAGGCAGAGACACAAAGAGAGAGTCAGAGAGACACAGAGAGAGTCACAGAGACAGACAGACAGACAGAGAGAGACACACACACACAGGCAGAGACACAAAGAGAGAGTCAGAGAGACACAGAGAGAGTCACAGAGACAGACAGACAGACAGAGAAAGACACACACACAGGCAGAGACACAAAAAGAGACAGAAAGAGAGAGTCAGAGAGACACAGAGACAGAGAGAGAGACACACACACAGGCAGAGACACAAAGAGAGAGTCAGAGAGACACAGAGAGAGTCACAGAGACAGACAGACAGAGAAAGACAGAGGAAGAGAGAGCGATAGAGAGTAAGTCAGAGGGAGAAGAAGAGAGTCAGAGAGAGAGATAGAGAGAGAGAGACGGAGAGAGACTTAGAGAAAAGAGGCAGCCAGGCAGACAGTCGCACACGGACAGAAACTAGACCAAAACAACAACTGGTAGTCCAGGATCAGTCAGAGCCTCTATAATATCGTATGCTGATTGTTATTATCTTCTTCCATCTTGGTTGAAATAAACGTTCCTTTCGTTGAATACCTCACCCACTTTAACAGTTTTGTTTGTTTTATTGTCACACCAGTCTTGCGCAGTTGCTTCACTAATCGAGTGTTCCACAAAAAGGCAATTGTTTTCTTCTTTTTTGTTTGTTTGTTTTGTTTTGGTCTACTTCGAAATCAATAATTACAGGGGACCCTAACCTCTTCCCTTGTCAATATAGGATTTGAACCCGCGACCGATGGTTCTGAAGTTTTCAGGTTGGGTGCGTTATCTAAATGTCACCGGTGCTTAGGCTTGATCTAAAATGACCAGCGAGCATAAAGGGCTTATGGTACACCTCTGAGATTGGCCTTTTTTGGAAAAGGGAAGGAAAAAAAAAAGGACAGTATTGTAGTGGATCCTGGAGGAGATTCAAATTTTCCGAATTTTTTTTTTTATAAATATTAATTTTAGTGCGCAAAGAAGCCATCGATATGAAATTACCGACCTTTTCAGCCCTACTTTCAAGAATGCAAATTTCATCTTATTAACACATAAAAGCTGGTTGTTCCAGAAAACTGACACAAGGAAAGTAAAAGAGTAAAAGAGGAGAACCCAGAATAAGTAGGTTGTCGCAAGATAGGTGGAGGCAAGATTCTCAACTCAAACTGGTTGGAAAAATCTGGGCAGCAGGCACTAGATCAAAGTTTTACTGAAATATACGAAAATCTCTCTTTTTTTAATTCTTGGATTTCGGGAAAAAATTCTAAGAATATTCTCTCTCTCTCTCTCTCTCTCTCTCTCTCTCTCTCTCTCTCTCTCTCTCTCTCTCTCTCTCTCTCTCTCTCTCTCTCTCTCTCTCTCTGTTTTTCTCTCTCCCCTCTGCTCCCTCTGTCTCTGTCAATCTGCCTGCCTCTCTACCTCTCGCTCTGTCTCTGCCTCTCTGTCTATCGTCCGTCTTTGTCTCTGTGTCTGACCCTGTCTGTGTCTGTCTGTCTCTGACTTTGTCTCTGTCTGTCTATCTGTCTGTCTCTGTCTGTCTGCTGCCTGTCTGTCTATCTGTCTGTCTCTGTCTTTGATTCTGTCTGTCTGTCTCTCCCTATCTCTGTCTGTCGGTCTAAGTCTCTGTCTTTCTCTCTCTCTCTCTCTCTCTCTCTCTCTCTCTCTCTCTCTCTCTCTCTCTCTCTCTCTCTCTCTGTCTCTGTCTTCCTCTATTCTATAACCCAATAAATTGTTTCCTGTTTTGCAAGCCATTGCCTGCTCGCCAACATTTTCAATTAGAGAAAAGTCGTAAACTGTATTTTACGGTGCTAATTGACATTTTTATCTATGCCCACAGTATTTTTTGCTGCATAAACTTAATTAAACTTCATTTACTTCGTAAAGTAATTTGCTATATTAAGCTGAAAATAATAATCAAATTTTCTCTTGAAGATGTGTATGTTCACTCACCACATAAGGATGTAGAGAAAACTTTTCATCACACTACGATAAAAAAATAACGAGTTCCTTAATGTAATAGGGTTTTCATGCATGAAACCTTGAACTAATCTTAACTTATGTTTTACATCCGTTAAGGAGTGTATTCTCAGAATTATGTCTTCATGTTGCCACAACAAAATCCAGGGTGTCTCTAACCATGAAGGCCAAAATCTATTTTAAATTTAAACTTACTTTGGAGTACAGAATCCAGTTTGATTACTGGGCTATTACAGTAACAAAGTACCAATATAAAACTGTTTATTTTTTTTTAACTCTATACTTTGATCTTAAACTTTCTGTTGTTGATCACTGGGCTGTTATAGTAACAAAGTATTAATGCCAAACAGTTTTTGTTCTGAACTTTGTACTTTGATCTTGAAATTTCCGTTGTTGTAACTATTATTTTGCATTGATCAAAGAACTCAAAATCAAATGTTTTATCCAAAGATCAAAGCTGCGAATAGTACGAAACGACCTGAGAAATGAATTTCTAACAGTCCTGGGGAGGAAAAAAAAATGCTTCCCTAATTTAACAGCTCTTTGTGACAACGGTACAATCAGTACGTTCAGTAAACTAAATCTGCCCAGTTTATAAATAGAGTGAGACACGAAGACGCCTTCCTAATATACAGGCCAAGGGAACAAACTTATGCATGTTTGAGTTATTAGTGATCTATTTCTTCCAACTTTTGGACATACTTAAAACATAGTTGTACTCGCAAGGCACTTAATATATTTTAGCCTACAGTGCTTCACAATAAAAACACCCAATTGTCCTAACTGTGCCAAATAGTTAAATGATAATAGCTCACTCTTACACTTACTGTAACAGTTTGTTCCCTCCGGTGACTTGGTCTGTAGTGTAGGAAGCCTCTGAAGACATTAAACAGTAACTGTTCCAATCAGTTGATCACCCAATGTTATAACAAACGATGCCTGTTGCCAGCCAAAGTTAGAATCTTGCTCTAGCTAAATACACTCAGGACGTTAACTTTTTGTCTTAACTGCCCGACGGAGGCTTGATTAACACTTGAAAAAAGTTTTGAGCCACTTTGAAGTGGAGAAACTGTATCCAACAACCAGTCGTAATACAAAAATTATTACTGACATCACACGGATGATGAGCAGCGAGAAAACATATTGAGAGAATTCAAGATCATAGATCGCTCAAATTCGACCAATTTTTCCCAGAATTATCGTCTGGTTGGAATTCGTTTCTCTCGGCTTGCCAATGTCGAGTAGGCTTCAAGCGAAATAACCTCTGATACAAGGTCACCTTAATATAGAAACGCTACAAGTTATAAAATATCTGGTTGAAGAACGTAAAGAGCCTTGCCGCAGTCTCTTCGAATATTGGATACAGAGAAACAAAGAATTTTTATTTGTGTTGGAAGAGATCTAAAGTTTTTTTTTCCCTTTTTGGAAGGGTAGGTTGGAAAAGAGAGAGAGAGAGAGAGAGAGAGAGAGAGAGAGAGAGAGAGAGAGAGAGAGAGAGAGAGAGAGAGAGAGAGAGAGAGAGAGAGAGAGCAATTAGAATGTTTTTGAGAACATTTTCTCTTTCAATCCACGTCTCTTTTACAACATACATATATGACGATACCATTTGTATTCTCCCTTTTCCCTCGATTTCTCTCTATACATCCCTGGGAGACTGTGAACTTGTTATACCTGTGGACTCACTCTGATCTGACAAACACATTGGTAGACCAACACCGTCCCTCCACACACCCTCACTCGTCTCTCTCTCTCTCTCTCTCTCTCTCTCTCTCTCTCTCTCTCTCTCTCTCTCTCTCTCTCTCTCTCTCTCTCTCTCTCTCTCTCTCTCTCTCTCTATATAAATAAATATATATATATATATATATATATATATATATATATATATATATATATAAATTTGTTTAGATGTGGACTAATATTGCCTCCAGCTAGACGTGTAAGGGGGGCTAACCGAGGTTTGATAGATGACTTCTATGGCGGGACGTGTCCAACTTTGCTGGCTAGTTAACTTGTACGGCCCGGGATCAAAGCCCGAGGTAACACATTCGTCACATACTGGTTAGGGTTCGAGGTGTTACTACCCTAGCAGAGAGGATGCTGGGAAGGTGGGAAGTTTAGCAGGGAATGGAGGGATGGCTAGGTTGAGGAAAAGGTGTGTTGAGGAGCTAGAGAGGGAAAGGATGGCGAGAAGGCGAAAGTAACATGAAGGAAGTGAAAGAGAGAGCATGGATGAGTTGTAAGAAAAGAACGATTGAAAGGCGTAAGTACATGTAGGGGCTAATGACAAGCAATGTATGCGTGAGAGATAGAAAATAGTATTGAAATAGAGCAGAGAAGCAACGAGGCAAATAGTCATAAAGATAGGTATAATCATAATTAGTTACATAGATAGACGCATATTTCAACAGACAGTCAGACAAACAGATAGAGAGATAAATATAAAACTGGATGGAGAGATGAATTGATTGGAATTGAGTCGAACAGATAAAAAGAAAAATACGATACGATAATGAGAAAAATAGAGGGAGTTGGGGAGAGAGAGAGCTTAAGAGAGAGAAGGAGAGCTGGAGAGAGAGAGAGAGGGAGAAAGGGAGCTGGAGAGAGAGGGAGAGAGAGAGCTTAAGAGGTAGATGGAGAGCTGGAAAGAGAGAGGGAGAAAGAGAGCTGGAGAGAGAGGGAGGGAGGGAGAGAGAGAGAGAGAGAGAGAGAGAGAGAGAGAGAGAGAGAGAGAGAGAGAGAGAGAGAGAGAGAGAGAGAGAGATGGAGGGGCGCGCGCGAGAGAGTAGAGGGAATTAACTCTCATGCCTCAATATAATTTTTGAATGATAAAAAAGACACCACAGAATTCTCGATTGTCAATGAAGGAATAAACGCGTCTGTTTTAAATCAAAATAAATTATTGAATGGAACTTCCTACGAACTGTAAGAATCATTTAAAGAAAACCACGAATACGATAGTATTTATTGTGATAATAATGATAATAATTAATAATAATAATAATAATAATAATAATAATAATAATAATAATAATAATAATAATAATAATAATAATAATAATAATAATAATAATAGTAATAATAATGACCATTTTAGCAGCATATTAGTGATGAAAATTGAAAGCAGTAGAACTCAAGACCTATAAAACAATTAAAAGAATAAATAAAAATGTATATATTTTAAAATGTCAGATAGAAAGTGCGCAATAAACAAAACAAAAACAAAAATATAATAAAAAATAAAAACAAAAGGAAAACAAAACAAACCCAAAAACAAAACAAAAAACAAAAAAACAAAAAAAACAACAACAACAGAAAGAGGAAAAAAGACAGTAGAAACGCAACTCTTGAGAGATTAAGCCGCACGTGTGTGAGGTTTGTAAAACTTGTACTTGTAGCGTCCTTCAGGAAATCACAACCAGCATTCATCGAGGTTTGCAAGGAGGAAACCACTCGACGCTCTACAGGTATAGATTTTCCATGAACGAAATGTGAAGTGCAACATTTCATAACCATTATCCTCAGACACACTGACATTTTGACAATGACAAGATAAAGCATCTTTTGCGATGTTTGCCAACAAAATAGACTCTCGTAACGAACATTCTACGCCGGATTGTCTGAAAATACTGCTCTCAAAGTCTGGCAGAACGTTTGAGAGAAAAGAAGGAAAGATTTCGTGTTTTCATTTCCAAGCTCGTTAGCTGCAGCTAGCGAGAACAAAACGCTCGAGCGCTGAGAGGGTGAGTGCTAATGGTTTCTCAGATTTACACTGCAGTTATTCGACGCGAGTAGATCTAGCCCTGACAGGTCTAAAAGACAGATAGACGCCGGGTCTTGATTAAGGAGGAATTTGACACCTACGTGAAGTACGTCATTTCTTTAGATTTCTAGGGAGATTTGTGCAAAGGAAGAAAAAAGAAAGACAAAAAAAAAAAAAAAAAAAAAGTAAGAAAGAACACCATTAATTATTATAGATGTGCATTGCTGTTAGTTACGAGGGCGTGCGTTGTGATTAGAGCGATAACAAGAATTATATTTTCCTAAGGAAAAAAAAGTAAGAAAGAACAAAATTAATTATTACAGATGTGCATTGCTGTTAGAGTGTCAGTTGCGTCGACGTGTGGTGTGATTAATATCTAAAGAGTAAAAACAAGAATTATATTTTCCTTTCACAGAAAGTTGATGATTAATTCGTTCGTCGCACAAGTACGTAATATCCCCATTATGTTGACTTACTTACTGACAAACGAATATATTATCTTAAGTACTTCATATCATAAATTTAATGTTACAAAGGGAAAAAAACCACTCAATAATGAGTTAACATACCAAGTTTAAGAGCAGCCTTACAGTAAAGTACATTTTTTTTTAAACTTCTCCCCAGTATAAACACGGGGTTGTCATTAGGAATGAGGAAAGAACTCAACTTGAAGCAGACGTCGGGAGTGGATTGAGACTATCGAATACAAAATATATCGATTTGACCTGACAAACAAGATTTTCTTCTCAAACATAAGTACAGATGGAAGCCCGGTTGGCTCTGGAGATTTTTACCCCCTGAAGATCCTGTAGGGTGTGTAAGCGAATATATGAGCAAAAGAAATAAATTTCTTGTTTCTCTCCATCTCATTATCTCTCTTTAGATTTCCTTGTAGCTATTTTCGTCATGCATTATCTCTCTCTATCTCCCTCTACCTGTCTGATTCTCTCAGTCTGTCTGTCTATGAGTACTAATTTATCTGTCTGTTGATTTTTGTATGTAGCTTTCTTCCTCCTCCTCTTCTCTCTATATGTTTGTCTGTCTCTCTCTCCCTCTCTATCTCGCTCTCCCTCTTTCCCTCTCTATCTCTCTCTCCCTCTCTCCCCTATATTCTTTTAGCTCTTCAGCTCCATCATATAATCTTTCAATTCTCTCAGTTAATTAAATTACCATTTTTTGAGCTACTACTTTTGTCATCGAGCCAGGGTACTAAAGGGCAATGGGCTGCAGAAATGAAAGTAGATATCCACCGAATCACTATCTGCCTCCATCCTCTCTCTCTCTCTCTGTCTCTCTGTCTCTCTCTCTATCTGTGTCTCTCTTCTCTCTCTCTGTCTCTGTCTCTCTCTGTCACTCTGTCTCTGTCTGTCTTTCTCTGTCTGTCTCTCTCTGTCTCTCAGTCTGTCTGTCTTTCTCTGTCTGTCTCTCTCTGTCTCTCTGTCTGTCTGTCTCTGTCTGTCTCTCTCTGTCTCTCTGTCTGTCTCTCTCTGTCACTCTGTCTCTCTGTCTGTCTTTCTCTGTCTGTCTCTCTGTCTCTCTGTCTGTCTCTCTCTGTCTCTCTGTCTGTCTCTCTCTGTCTGTCTGTGTCTGTCTGTCTGTGTCTGTCTGTCTCTCTGTCTCTCTGTCTGTCTCTCTCTGTCTCTCTGTCTGTCTCTCTCTGTCTCTCTGTCTGTCTCTCTCTGTCTCTGTCTCTCTCTGTCTCTCTGTCTGTCTGTCTCTGTCTGTCTCTCTCTGTCTGTCTCTCTCTGTCTCTCTGTCTGTCTCTCTCTGTCACTCTGTCTCTCTGTCTGTCTCTCTCTGTCACTCTGTCTCTCTGTCTGTCTCTCTCTGTCACTCTGTCTCTCTGTCTGTCTCTCTCTGTCACTCTGTCTCTCTGTCTGTCTCTCTCTGTCTGTCTCTCTGTCTCTCTGTCTCTCTGTCTCTCTGTCTGTCTCTCTCTGTCTGTCTCTCTCTGTCTCTCTGTCTCTCTGTCTGTCTCTCTCTGTCTCTCTGTCTGTCTCTCTGTCTGTCTCTCTCTGTCTCTCTGTCTGTCTCTCTCTGTCTCTCTGTCTGTCTGTCTCTCTCTGTCTCTCTCTGTCTGTCTGTCTCTCTCTGTCTCTCTGTCTGTCTGACTGCTCTCTCTGGCGTGCGAGGGTGGTAAAAAAGAGGGGGAGGGGGGGGGGGTACGGGTAAAAGAGAGAGAGAGACAGACAGACAGACAGACAGACAGACAGACAGACAGACAGACAAACAGACAGACAGAGAGAGGCATACAGGGACAGAGAGAGCAGTCAGACAGACAGAGAGACCTTCAATCCATCATGTCCGTTACCTCTTCTTCATAATATTATACAGACTTTGTTGGTTTTTTTCATTAGGAGGTACATTATTTTAAAGTAGAAGATAGGTCTTTTGTAGCTAATAAATCAAATAAAAAAAACCCTGCTTTGTCAAACCATTCGAGAAAGAGAGAGAGAGAGACAGACAGACAGACAGACAGACAGACAGTGGGAGACAGACAGACAGAGAGGCTGGAAATGTATTACTTATTCATAGGAAAAAAAATGAAAAGGTAAAGAGGCATTATTTTTTTGCGTGGTTGCGGTACGCATACGATATTGTATCAATTGTTATCTTTGGCAAAGAAGACAAAAAACCTTTTGGAAGACTTCAAAAATTAAAAAAAATGGAGGAGGTTTTATTTACGTTTTTTTTTTTTTTTTGTTGTTGAAGAAATTTTTTAACTCAAAGTAATAGAACTCGCTACAGGTAGACTGAAAAAAAAGACCCCCCTCCCCAACCCACAAATAAAAAACAAACAAAAGGGGTGCTCAAATCCCCAATTCCAGGTGATAATAAAGCCTGTAGTGAGCATGACTGTGCTGATATAAGATTAACAAAAAGCTCTTCAGGAGTTGTGGACTGGGTTGCTATTTACAGTTATCTTATCAACAAAGCCAAGAATCTGCCAACAAGTTCCAAGCAAAAGCCTGAAGGTATAGCTAGCACGTAGTTTCTGACACGCAGCTTTTGTTTCTACCAACTTGTGAAGTCGAATGGTTTTCCTGAAGAGGAGCGTAATTACAACACATGTATTTTAGCTTCATCTTCTGGGAAGTCGTTTTCACGAGATTGGGTTACACGGTTGGCTTGAAAATAATTTTTTAAAAATTCAGCCAGAGAACAAGGAAAACTAATAAAGGTTTATGTATATTTCAACCAGATGACGAAACAAACAAAAGACAAACAATATATAATTATAATATTATAATGTTATGAAATACAAAACAATTACAGTGAAAAAAATAAAGAGAGACAAGGAATTTCCAACCTATGAGAAGATGATATCAAGGCATTTATAAGAATAAAACAAAATCCCTTTCATGAAATCGGCTCATGACAACGTAATAAATGATGCACTTTTAGAAAATGTCTATCTATCTATCTATCTATGAAATATATATATATATATATATATATATATATATATATATATATATATATATATATATTTCGCAACAAAACTAAACATGAATGACTTGTATTTCAGCAAAATAACTAACCGCCATTTATATCACGGCAAGCAAGTTAGCAAAGTGGCGACATTGAAATATTTGATGCGTAGTTAAGCCACATAAAATACCAGAGTTCACGACTTAAATGACTACCTACAGTGATACCAAAAATAGGGTAAAAAGTGTGACGTCATTGGTGGTTGCAAACAATCTGGGAACATGAGGGTCTGAGTTATGTCCCTTCTGAGCAACTAAGTTGGACACATCATGAAATACAGGATTTTACTCACAGCACTGACAGTAAGAATCTACAGAGTCCCTAATGACACAATTTTTCTGTTTGGCGTCGATATATATATATATATGTATATATGTATAGAGGTATTGCTTAGAACCGAAAACAATGGTTTGTTAAGATCTATGCGGTGCCCTTAACTTTTTTCCCATGTTGCCCTTGTACAGCATGACAATGTTAATTGGGGAATGACTTTCATCAGCTTCAGGTTTATTGACGAGTTGTACAATTACGTGGAGGTTTCCAGAAATAGCTGCTGACACCAGCATAAATCATTACAGTTTTGATTTCTTTCTTTCCCTCGTTCTTTCTCCAACTCTGTATCTCTCTCTCTTTCTATCTCTCTGTATCCCTCTTTCTATCCCTCTCTCCATCTCGCTCTATCTCTCCCTATCTTTCACACGTCCTTTTTTCTGCAGGTTGTCTTTCCCATTTATCTTACAATTCATCTTCGTTTCTTATAAATATCTTTAGCTAAAATAGAAAGTACTGGGATAAGGAAAAAAATCTGTTAATGAGTTGCTAATTTTTAATTTTATGTTCCAGATTTAATCTATGAATATATATCCTTCCCCGCCTCCCTTTCTCTCTCTCTCTCTCTCTCTCTCTCTCTCTCTCTCTCTCTCTCTCTCAGTCTCTCTCTCCCTTTCTCCCTCTCTCTCTTTCTCTCCCTCTCCCTCTAACTCTCTCTCTCTCTCTCTCACTCTCTCTACCTCCTTCTTACTCTAACTCTCTCTCCCTTCCTATTTGTGTGTGTATGTCTGTCTCCACCTGTCCATCCTAAACCCATGACTCCATCACCATGTCGACCCCGAACATCCAATATCTACACTATAATTATGTAAATGAACCGCTTTAGCTTGTCTTTAAGCTAACAGAGCTAACGCTGTTTTCACTTGACTACAAAGTGCTTGCGGACGTGTGTGTGTTTAGGTTTACAGTATTACACTGTCAATACTTACACTATATAGACCTGTTTGAAAGACCTCAACTAATGAAAGTTTTTCAACAGGCGAAATAAGAGTACTTGTGAGTCGGTAGAAGATCCATAAAAATGATATAGAACAAAATATTCCGAATGGCGGACACTACTAAAAAGCTAAGGAGATTGTTCAACTTGTTACTCTAAGATGGCGCTGGGTTAACAATAAGGAATAGATTGATAGCAACGCGAGCTGTCGGATGTTGAGATAGAAGTTAAATTTTTCAAATTTCTCCTTTTTGTAATTGTAGAGATAAAGAGAGAAAAACAGATATTGAAGGAAAAAATGATAAAGGGAAATGGAGAGAGAGAGAGAGAGAGAGAGAGAGAGAGAGAGAGAGAGAGAGAGAGAGAGAGAGAGAGAGAGAGAGAGAGAGAGAGAGAGAGTGAGTGAGAAAGAAGAGAGAGAGAGAGAGAGAGAGAGAGAGAGAGAGAGAGAGAGAGAGAGAGAGAGGCGAAAAAGGAGGAAGAAAAGGACGTAATTATGGCAAAGAAAATAAATTGCAAACACAAAAAACAAAGCCAATGTTATATCGTATCAAATCGGTCTCTAAGTGTATCAAGACAACATAGATGAAACTCTGCCTCTGTCTCTCTCTCTCTCTCTCTCTGTCTGTCTGTCTGTCTGTCTGTCTGTCTCTCTCTCTCTCTCTCTCTCTCTCTCTCTCTCTCTCTCTCCCTGCCCTCTTTCTGTGTGTCTGACTATCGGCCTGGTTATCTCTTTCTCTCTCTCCTTCTCTCTCTTTTTTCTTTCTTTCTTTTCTTTTTTCCTTATCTCTGCCTCACCCTCTCGATAGACCTTCCAGTTGTAACGTTCAGTAACCCCCCCCCCACACACACACACACAATTTCATCTGTCATTCACAATGAAAGGCAAGGCATGAGCTGAGGTGTTCACTATCTTGTGGTAATGGAGGGCGCCGTCAACAAGCTTAGGAGACGGTACAGTATAGACGAGGCCTGTTCTGTTTTGCAATCTCGCCTTAAGGGGGGCACACGAACCTACGAGGGGCCCAAAGATTAGCTGTAAAGATAGCTGTGGCCAAATTTGGGATTAGCTTAGTGCGCACTAGTCTTTTGCGCCTCATCTGGACAAAAACTTGCATCAAAAGATTGCCGCCTGTGTAATGATGGGAAGTGGGAATACTAGACTAGATCTAATAAATATGACGCTCTGACGTTTGGGTGAGTTTTATTTTCTCCCCTCGAGACAAATACATAGCTGACCGGCTGTTGGGCAGGTGAGATGGCAAAAACAGGGAGTCGTGGGTATCAGTGGAGAAAAATGGGGGGGTTGGCATAAAAGGGTGGAGGGGGAAATGTTAAGGAAAGGATGGAAACATAACTTGAACAATATTGTTTCATATCTAACCTAATAGTCTAATAACTTTAAAGTGATTTTATGATTCGCAAACATTTTCATTTAAGGGGGATTTTGTTAAAACCCATTATCGAATTTTCCACTTTACATGCAATGATACCTTGTCAGTGTAAAGAATAATATAACGAGTATTATAATTGAGTCAAAATAATTAATATGAAACCTAGTTAAAATTAGGTCTATTATTGTAATCATAATTAAAAATCGTCTTTATTAATTAATAATTATTTTCTAACTCGAGTTGCGAGAAACTGCTTGATTTTCGCATTTAATCATTAATTTTGAAGTAATATCATATTCCTCCACGCTCGTCTAATTAAAAGCCATTACATGTTGAGTAACGGAACGACGTTTTAGTCTTTTTTCCTCCCCTCCAGGCGATTCGTTGTTTCCCAGATAAAAATAATAATTGGTGGTTTATTTATCATAGATTTCTCTTGACATCGTAGTAAGAAACCCAACTTTTTTTTTAATCCTCACTTCTTTAAACCCCCCCCCCCAATCAACTACCACTCAACTACCCATCTTCTGTTGACGAGAAACAGAACCCAGACTTGTCGGATCCTTCACGAGTCACGTGACAGCCGAATGAGCTGATATTATCTGTTGTAGATTAGCGCAACCATCCTGCGGGTCACAATGACACGCCAGGCAGTCCATGCCAGGACTAGGTCATTGCGATCTGAGATCCACAGGCCGGAATGAAAATATGAGACGAAGCATATTAATCCCTTCCTCATATGATAGCTAGGCTCAATTATCCCCCTTTCTTAACCGGAAGATATAAGTCTGCCATTTCTGGTTTTCCGTATAGCAGCTTAATTAGATTATTTTTGTTTCCAGAGACGAAGGGGAAAAGTCTGCAAAGCAACAGATACCAACCATCTGCAGTATCCTTTAAAGCAAGCGCCATATCCTTCACTTTGCGGCACAAGCAAATAAGAACGAGCTTAAGGATATCACATAATTGTGTAAGCAAAACACACTTAAAAATCCAAGATAGAAAGTCATTAGACAGGCCAGAGATAAATATTCACATCAACTGACATCTCAAGGTGTGTCTCGAGAGGATACATCTGTCTTCCTTGCACGGAAAAGATAAAAAAATTGGAGAAAATTAAACGCAGTTTTCTGCGGAAAGTCCCTAGCCACAGGTATTCATACAGCTCTGTGAGACACAACTGTAGCGTTGATATGAAAAGCGACAAGCCGTATCTAGGTCTGCGGTGCCCTGTATTTCTTAAGTTCCACTTTTTGCAACAATGGCAAATTTAGGTCCTGCATTTAATGCGCAGGAAGTCTACGATGCATTGTAGCTCATCCAAATGCATCGATTTATGATCATCGAAAAGACATTTTGGTCATTTAATGCGGATACTAGATTAATTTATCTAGAGGAAGACGCTAATTTCACACGAGGAAGGGAGCTTCAATAACCGTGTTTCATAACATTATGCTATCTAATTCGAGTAATCAAATGCTTGGTGGTTACTTTGAATCTCACGCTAAATGTAAAACAGTATTACATAAACAAACAAACTGTACATTCTACATCTTGATCTAGAAGGCTCTTTGATCAACCCTCTCAGGGCGAGCGTGGAATGAGCAGTATGGAATCCGCTCGGAGGATAACGGAATCCATGGAAATAAAACTGAAACTTGAAATAAAGAGACAAACGTCTGTTACGGCCGAGTTTCATCCATACTTTGGTGATAAGGCACATTTGTTTAAAATTCAACTTGCTGGGGTTTTTTTGTTTACATATTCATCGTGACCAATAGAGGCGCCAGACAAGGGGCAGAAAGGTTTCCACAATTTTCAAGTTACACAAGAATTACGCATCAATTTTCTTTACAACACTGTCACAGGCAAAATGTTAAACTCTAGACTGAAATAATGGATAATAGTAAATAAAATTCAGGGGATAAGGGATCAGACATAAAAATATAATTTTCCTTCTTTGCTTGCTCTTAAATAAGAACTTTTATATATCTGCACTTCGAAATATAAAGAATTATTTTGCGCTCTTAATGCATTAACTTGCTCGAGGCTTATCTTAAAGATGGTAACTTCCATTTTCAGTGCTTCAATTTCAAAATAAAAAAAATATACATTAGTTCGATCAATGTTGAACAAAGAGAAGCAGTGCGAGCTAATGTGTTGATGAAAGATGACGTTGTCAGTACCATTTTGTTTAGTAAACCTTAGTTTATATGTATGCGCTAATGACAGATGTGTTGAGCTTACAGAACTGGCACGAGTACTAAAAGCAAATGACATCAGGTCATGTTGGTTTCGAGGTTTACTAGTGTTAAACTTTGAAAAAAAAAAAAATGTGGCTCGTCTGTGAATGTCTCTCTAGCTCTCGCATACACACACATACACACACACACACACACACACACACATATATATATATATATATATATATATATATATATATATATATATATATATTACCCCTCTCTGCCTCTTTTTTTCTTCTCTCGTCCTCCATTATCCTTATCTCTCCTCTTAAATTCTTTATCCATCTCATATTACTCGATCACTCATTCGTTCAGGATTTTCTTCTTTTTCTGCTCATTCATCCATCTCTTTCTTTCTGTTCCTCCCTCTCGCTTTCAGTCTCTGGCCTTTTGAACTTTCCTCTCCCTCTCTCCCTCTCCTTCTCTCTCTCTCTCTCTCTCTCTCTCTCTCTCTCTCTCTCTCTCTCTCTCTCTCCCTAAGCAGTGTTGCTAGCCACCTAAATTTCCTCACTTTCTCTCGGCCTGTGGCTAATTCGACACATGGCGGATATCCAGGCAGAGTTATCCCCCCCTGCCGGAACTACTAACCAAAGTTACCGCCTTTGCCTGACCGGAACTTGCACTGGAGCTAAAGCTTCCGGTGGAAGCGGAAGTATGGCCCTAAGCATGCGCAAGTCGGATGAGATCAGATCAGATTCGAATGGACCATAGTGATATCACTGTTGGCGAAAGTAGAATCCTGTTCTGGATTGATTTAGATCCAGGCTCAATGAGAGCGGTACAGTCATGGCATTGTTACAAAATTATTCCTGCAAAATATTGAGAGCGAAACGGTACAGCCCACAACATTAAACCAGCATGATATTTCATCACAATCATTGTACAGTGATTGTGGGGTAAACAAAATAATGAAAGGAAAAATGGAGAGGTCATTGCCATTACAGCGATACGCTTGATTTACTACCTGGGGATTTTGGCAAGTTCTGTGTGGAATATCATAGATGTGTTTGATGAGATTATGTAAGAATTTACAACTGTATAATTTGTATCGCTTCGTATATTCCCCTTCCGCCCCCTCCCCTCTCTGTCTGTCTCTCTAATAAACTCTTTCTTTTTGTATGGCCCGTAACTTACCGGTTTCGTATTTTTTTTTGTAGTTTTCCCACATAAAGCACTTTCTGGCAAATTTATCAACCTTCATCTCTGTAACAAATTCCCCGCCCTCGTCCCTACAACAATTCTGTACCTCCCAGCCTTTTCTCTGGACCCTAATACCTCCTCCAATGTCAACTTCCTCATCCTCAGACCCTCCCTCCCCCTGGCAGACTGGTGTAAACTCGCACGTTCAATTTCCTCACGGAGTGAAAGATAAACATAGAGACGGTACGGAAAAACGTCCCAACCACCGCGAAACAGGGTCATTGGCGGCGATAAAACGGGCGTTACTCCTCATTAAAAATGGATCCCGTTACAATCTCTTCGGTAGAGAGAGAAGAAAAAAAAACTATAGGAGGCTTTTGTGTCGCTCCGCCTGTCTAAATGTAAATCCTTCGGGTGGAGATGTTGCCAGATCTCGGCAGAAACAGACTGAACAGGGAGACTTTGGATGGTCAAGATGGTTGGAAGTATTCTCATACCGTAGAGTGAAGTGTTGAAATGCTTCGGGGTGAGATGGATTAAAAGATTTGAAATACATTATTTTTTTAGTACATGGAAGATAGTGTGACGATTGGTCGGTGGGAAATTTAGTTATCCTCACTGATAATTAATGAGCAGATAGAGATGTTTGTAAGAGAGAAAGACAGAAAGACAGAAAGAAAGTTAATAAAAACAAAAACGAGACTCTAAATAAAAGTGTGAGCGAGAAGAGGCTTTGAGAGTAATAGAGTAAGAGAGAAGAAAGAAGGAAGAAAGGAGAAATACAGATTGTATGGTGAACGACAGATTGAATAAAAAAGAATATTTAAAAGAAATGCTGAGATCAGTGACAGAATGCGACCGGAGGTGAAAACAAAGCTCTTCTCTGAGCTGAACAAAAATACATCGACGGTATAATTCACAGCAAAGCTATGAGAACAATGCGTAGTAAAGAATGAATCACTAGGGTTTTAAGGAAAATATTTTTATTTTCTCTGATATTAAAATTGTTATTTCGATTTTATACGTCACGTATTATATAGATCTAGTTCTTTAAGTCTCGTTCTTTTTTTTTTTTTTACCTTAAACAAAAAAGGGCAAAGATTATTACGTTAGAGTTTTAAGGCAAAGATCAATATTGTAAGTGTTTCAAATTATAGGAATATAAATATTAACTTCATTATTTATTGTCAGAATTAGAGCTACATTGTTGTTTGTTTTTTTTTGGTTCTCGGCCTAGATTTTTTTTCTTGAAAAAAACTTAAGGGACAAAAAATGGATGGAAGATTGCAAATCTTGACATCCATTTTAGAAAATTGATCTTTTGTTATAGTCTTCGGCAAACGGCGCTTTTAATTCTACAGTCGGATTTGATTATAGAAAGATAGAATGATATCAATAATGAATGAAACGAGTTGGTTTTTTTTAAATATATATCTTTTGTTGTATTGAATTTCCAGGTACAATCAAGATAAGGTAGAAAAAGAGGTGGAAATCAAGGAGGAAGGGTTTGGGAGAGAAAGAAAGTGTGAGTGTGAGAGACCGAAAGAAAGAGAGAGAGAGAGAGAGAGAGAGAGAGAGAGAGAGAGAGAGAGAGAGAGAGAGAGAGAGAGAAAGAGACAGGCAGACAGACGGACAGACAGAAAGAGTGAAAGAGAGAGAGAGAGAGCGAGAGAGAAAGAGAGACAGAGCGAGACAGAAAGAGAGAGAGAGAGTAAGAGGGAGGGGAAGAGAGAAAGATGGAGAGAGAAGATGAGGGATGAAACTCGAAGCAGTGCAAATGATGGTGAGAAGAGAAAACGGGAATAAAATGGGTAGAAATCTACAGTTCGGTGAAACTGGACAAGAGCTTCAGAACCAGCGGAGCTTTAGTCTGTTACAGAGTTAGAGAGAGAGGGAGAGGGATAGAGAGAGAGGAATAGAGAGGGGGATAGAGACAAAGGGATAGAGAGAGGGATATATAGAGAGAGGAATAGAGAGAGCGGAAGAGAGAGAAGGATAGAGAGAGAGGGCGGGAAAGGGATAGACAGAGAGGGGTTAGAGAGAGAAGGATAGAGATAGAGAGAGAAAGTGGGATAGAGAGAGAGAGGGATATAGATAGAGAGAGAGGCCAGGAAAGGGATGGAGAGAGATAAAGAGAGGGGTTAGAGAGAGAGGGATAGAGACAGAGAGAGGGAGACAGAGAGAGAAGGATAGAGGTAGAGAAAGAGGGATAGCGGTAGAGAAAGTGGGATAGAGAGAGAGAGAGGGAGACGCATGAAACGCTTATATACATTAAATTAAGAATGGAAAGGAAGATGCACTACTACTACTACTACTACTACTACTACTACTACTACTACTACTACTACTACTACTACTACTACTACTACTACTACTACTACTTCTACGACCACAGGAGCCGTACCTCCCACAACGCCTCTACCACTATTTCCAGTACCAGCCAGCAACACTATCCGTGCTAAAACAACCTGATGCGGCTGCCCTGCCAACAAAAAACGCCGAAGTTTTGCCAGCTGAGGCCAGTGGCCGCCAAAACACGCTGTTCCGTCTCCATGTCCCAACTGAACCCTCAGCCAAAACACACGAGCCTCACACCTTCTAGAGTTACTCGGTTCAATGGTAACTCGATTGCGGCGATCTGTTTTCGTCTTTGACTTAAATTGATTCGGATCCTGACTAGAATCAAAGCACCGATTTTCAGGTACAAACAAGCAACTTTTTCCCTCTAATATTACCTTCCTATTATTTTTTTTTCTTGTCTTTTTTTTTCTCACAAACTGAGGCATATTGTGTGTGTTTAATTTTTGTTTGACAGCCCACCTCCAATTATTTAAATATAGATATATGCATAGCTATGAAATAATTTTCAAAAGAATATTCTAGCTAAAATAACATGAAATTTTTACATTTGTATCGACATTCTGTACAAAAATCCCTCTTTCATACTTTGCATGAATTTAAAATTCAGTTGCTTTATTCTTACATCTCAAGTCATTACATATATAGTAAGGTTTTGTCAAGGTAATCATAACACGGTAAAAAGCTAGCATTATCCACGGGATCCTAGTGTCGTCGGGGCTAGAGCGCTTGTGTTTATCGAGTAGGCATAATTATATAAAAATAAATCGTCTTGATTATATCTATCCTTTAACATACCTGATCCAGCTATACGCTTCCATCTACGTACATTTGCCTAGAATCTAGATATCTCGATAATTCTTATTCTAAGCACAAAATCTAGATCTAGAACTTAAAATAATCCTTTGAAATTTTAAGCCTAAAAGTAAAATCTAGATCTAGATCTTAAACTTGTTAGTTGTTGAAAATAATTAGGGCCTAGATCTAGAAATTATAGCGGAGTAACTTTTTTTTAGATTCAGTACTTAGATCTTGAACTATGACACGTAGATCTAATCCTGACACTTTTAGATCTACCGCCACCTACATCGTCTGCAAACTTCTCGTTTACTTCCTGTCACCTCTGTCAAGCTGTGCTTACTGGGAGTAGTTCGCACATTCGCCTTTTTCTTTTAAGAAAATAATAATCATATTTTTACCTTTAAATCTTAAAATAACCCCACTATTTTGGTGAAAAATGTTATAAACACTCCAATGTTTAGGGCTATTTGCAGCTTGATGTCAAATTTGACGATCCTAGGACTGGTGGTCTAGAAATGCCCGGTTAGATGGCCCTCGTGTTTCGCCTCGGTCAATCATAATATACAAGCCCGTGCGACACCAAAGATTAGCAAATAATATATTCGTCTGATATATCGCAATTCAAATTATTGGTAACAAGAGGGAATCCTCAAAATCTACTAGAAACAAAGGCATTATTTATTCTATGACAAGAAAGAAGGAAAAAAAAAGAACCAATAACCTATAAATATGTAAATAAATAAATAATAAAAAAATATCATACACACCTTTGATTCAGTGCATGCAGATAAACTGCTTTCCATATATTTGAGGGAAAAAAACAGCACGAATTTTCGTATCAATGAATAAAAGTTTCCAACACGTATTATAATATTCATCGGTAAATCCAACAGTGAATCTCACACAAGAATCGAACCTGGACTGATCATCAGAGGAAGCTGGGGCAGCAGGCTGGCGAGTGGTCAGTACGGGGACACAATCTACAGGTAGATGTTAGCATAGCGGGGGGCCAGGTGGATCATGGACCGGGTGGGGAGGGGGGGAGGGGAGGGGAAAGAGGGAGGGCTGAAACAGGCCTGGCTGGATCATAAGGGGTCTCAGGTCTCAGGTCAAGACAGCCCGGGCGGGGGGAAGGTAAGGGATTCATGGTAATAGGGAAGTGGGGAGGGTCTAGGGGGAGGGAGAGATGGGTGGAAAGGGGTGAAGACAGAAATAAAGATTGAGAGAGAGATAGAGGGAGAGAGAAAGAGAGAGAGGGAGCGAGAGAGAGAGAGAAAGAGAGAGAGAGAGAGAGGGAGAGAGAGAGAGAGAGAGAGAGAGAGAGAGAGAGAGAGAGAGAGAGAGAGAGAGAGAGAGAGAGAGAGAGAGAGAGAGAGAGAGAGAGAGAGAGGGAGCGAGAGAGAGAGAGACAGACAGAGAGCGAGAGAGAGAAAAAAAGTGAGATTTTCTTAAGACCTCTATCATTCTCTTCATAAGGGAATAAAACCCACCTTACCTAGGCTCGCCGTAATGAGAGAAAGAGCCATCGTATAACACTCACATCTCGTATTACTCTTTAGTTTTCCTTCCTCTCCAGATCCTTCCAGTGTCCACTGCTATCCACAAGACATCCACACACCATGGGCAGACACTTCTCCACACTGACCTCCCCCAATAATCCGTGGATTACGGTGGTTTGGTCATCCGGGATTAGCGCCGAGAACAGATATAAGAGGTGGAATAAAGATGAGCCTGGGTGAGAGAGGGGCTGGATGGCTCAGTTGATAACGCGCACAACTGACAATAGAGAGGTCTCGATTTGATTCTTTGGCTGGGAGTGGGACATGGTTGTGTTAGCATGAACAATAAGATACAGAGTGCTATTGCTCCTAACACATGGCTGTCTCTATAATTCTTAACCTGAGCATTGTTTTTTTTTGTTTTTTTTTGCTTTGTTTGTTTTTCGTGTGGTGCATTTTTTCCCTTTTGATTTCAAAACACAAAGATCACTGGTAAGAAAGATTCTTCATTACCAAGATGCACAGAATTATAGGTTCCATTTAACAGAAGCTTAATTTTTCACACATTCACACCTTTTGCAATGCCACGCAATTCTATGTTAGTCAAAAATGTCTGAACAGACTTTTCTGCTCACACAACCTCATCCATAACTCGGATGTACCGGTATTGGTCAACCTTTTCTCACTGAACCTCGACGATTCACACAAAATATCAAGAGATCGTTAGCCCCACTTGGAGGAGGTTGGTCAAGAGAGTGTGAAGAAGGGCGGGGTGTGTGACATGAGCAACAGGGCCTGTGAGGTTGGCACTCCTGTAGACCGGACCTTGGTCTCTGCGTCACACCGACATGATGCGAGTTAGACTAGTTGGTGTGATAGATGGGGGCAGGTGATGAAACATATGGGATGAGTTACAAAAAGAGATACACGCATATATTGACATTCAAAGAAACCTCTCTCTCTCTCTCTCTCTCTCTCTCTCTCTCTCTCTCTCTCTCTCTCTCTCTCCCTGTTTCTCTCTTGATTCCTGTCTATCTTGTTATCTCTATCTCTCTTGCCCCATTCATTACGTGCCTGTCTGTCCCTCCCGTTTCTGTCCCCCTATCTCTTTTTTTCCCTTCCTCTCTCTCCCCTCCTTTCTCTCTGTATCTCTCTCCCTCTCACTTCCCTCCGCTGTGAAGTAGATTTCTCATCATTGCACTAGGTAGCAGCAAACTGGTTGACTTCAACTTTGATTTCCATAAACTGAAGTATGATAAGATCAAGAGGGATCAAGTCTGCCCAAACAGAGAGATTTACACAGGATGATGTAACACGGGCAGGTGGTAAAATAACATTCCGGACATGTAAAGGTCAAGGTCAAGCGTGCATTATCTGCCAGTGTAGTTGTGTAGACATTGTGACCCTAATTCTAAACTAAGTCGAGCCGCGATTGGTGGTTTGTCCAAGCGAAGTTTATGCAGGTGCATTCACCAAGACCTACGACTCTAGCATAATGATTCTTTGTCAACAAAATTTCTCTGTCATGCAGGCGAGATGAAGGAAAGAGCAATGGTGAAGCACATGATCGCGTTGTAGTAATATTATTATGATGTGTCTCCTTTGTCGAAATACAAGGTTTAATGTCTCCTTTTCTACGACAATCTTCATCTTTCTTGTTACAGCTGGGGGGAGGAAACGATTGCAGGGCGGAAAGATAGAATGTTTACAATCATTTCTGGTGCTTGAAAGTCTACTTTAGAACACAGTGTCTCAAACTGCAGGTTACTGCAACTTAGATTTATAAATTAAAAGAATATGGATATTGTATAAAACTCAGTATAAAATGGGATCAGTAAACAGGAAGCAACAAGGCTTATGGTGCAAACAGAAAGGCAGGGAGGCTGGAAAAGGGGATGGAAAAAATTGGGGGGGAGGGGAGGGGGAAGGGTGCAGCGGTGAAAGAAATGGGAAAAGCTGCTCTATAAGGGAATGATATGGAAAGTTCAGAGTAAGGGAGAGTAAGAGAAATGAGTTACGAGGAAACAGTAAGAGCTGTACCAAGAAGGAAAAAGTTATGAACTTCTTCAAAGAAACTACATGACACAGAGAGAAAGGGAGGGAGGGAGGGAGGGAGAGAGAGAGAGAGAGAGAGAGAGAGAGAGAGAGAGAGAGAGAGAGAGAGAGAGAGAGAGAGACACGCACACACACACACACACAGGGACAGAGAGACAGACAGAGACAGAGAGAGATTGAGAGAGATATAAGGAAGCAATACAGAGGGAAGGATGCAAATAAACAAATAAACATGGACACAGAGCAAGACAAAAAATTATCTCCCCCCGCCCACACACACACTTTCCTTTTCTTTTTACATATTTAACGTTATGAACTTAAGGAAAGACCAAGTCAGAATCGTCATTGAGATGAGTGTGATGAAGCACACGCAAACACCATACACACACACACACAAGGAGCTAAGAGTTGCACTATACAGATACACACACACACACAAGGAGCTAAGAGTTGCACTATACAGATACACACACACACACAAGGAGCTAAGAGTTGCACTATACAGATACACACACACGCGCGCAAACACACAAGGAGCTGAGAGCTGCACCATACAGATACACACACACACACAAGGAGCTAAGAGTTGCACTATACAGATACACACACACACACAAGGAGCTAAGAGTTGCACTATACAGATACACACACACACACAAGGAGCTGAGAGCTGCACCATACAGATACACACACACACACAAGGAGCTAAGAGTTGCACTATACAGATACACACACACGCGCGCAAACACACAGGGAGCTGAGAGCTGCACCATACAGATACACACACACACACACAAGGAGCTAAGAGTTGCACTATACAGATACACACACACACACAAGGAGCTAAGAGTTGCACTATACAGATACACACACACGCGCGCAAACACACAGGGAGCTGAGAGATGGGAGGATCAAGAACAGTAGGAGCAGTCCCTGGTATAGTAGTCCCAGTGTCATTCCAGGTAATGTCCGATCAATCCCCGATGTCACTCTGTTGGTCAATGGCTGTCACTAACTGACCGGGACTAATGACCATCAGTGAGGGCGGGACACAGGGGGTGGTGTGGTCAGGGGAGGAAGTGAGGAAGAGAGAGGGAGAGAGAGAGAAAGAGGGGAGAGAGAGAGAGAGGGGGGGGGGGGGGGGGGGAAGAAAGGGGTGGGTGGGGGAGCAGTGAGAGACAAAGAGAAAGACTGACAGAGTAAGACAGAGAAAAAGAGAGATAAGGTGGAGACAGGGATGGAAAAATAGATATGCAGATAGATAGAGAAAGAGGACAGAGAGACAGAGAGACAGAGAGACAGAGGGAGATAGAAAGAGAGAGAGAGAGAGAGAGAGGGGGGGAATAAGGTAGAGGTGGGAGGGCATAGAGAGTGAGAGAAGAGATAGATAGAGAGAGTATGTGTGTATGTGAGACAGGACTGCAATGTACCATCGCTGAGTGACTAACCCATACCTGACAAAAGTCCTCGACAGGACATGTCCTGGCTCTGTCAATCGCCTGGTTATACAAAACACATTTCACCTGACGTCAAGCCTCAACAATGAAAGTAGCCAGATTTTTTTGCATGCTTAAATAGCCCCACCTTTCCTACTTTTCTTTTCATGTCGCAGTGTGGGAGAATAGATATCCACTCTTTTTTTTCCTCTTTGATACCTCAGCCTCTTTACTCTTCACCTCTCCATTACCAATCCTACGATCACCATTGTTTTTCTCTACATGTGATGCCTAGCTGTATAACATAAAACATGAACACGTTAACCAGTCAGGATGGCCGAGCGGTCTAAGGCGCTGCGTTCAGGTCGCAGTCTACTCTTGTAGGCGTGGGTTCGAATCCCACTTCTGACATATTTTCAATTATTTTGTTCGCAAAAGAATTTTTTTAGAGGTTATTGCTTCTTTCCTCTTTTACTTCAATAGACGATTCACTTATCACTTTAACTTCTTTGCAGCCAATTCACTTTTCACTTTTTTTTATCTTATTTTTTATGACCTTTGCGAATCCTATCTTTCTTCTTTTGAAAAAAAAAGTACCAGAACATTATTTTTTTTATAATTAATTACATGTAGTTGGGACTATCTTCTTTAAAAAAAAAAGAAGAAAAGTTAGAGAAATATTGACTTAATGGAGAATGCGACTAACCATAAGTTTG
>JAWDGP010002576.1:182500-192500 GCA_033675545.1 Elysia crispata
CTACTGTGGGCTGTGCGAGTCTGTAAGAATGTTCCAAGCTTCCTCTAATCTACAGATCTGATGTTGTTACGAAGTGGCCCCTCGCCCACAAATCATGTGGGTTTTATGATGTTTTATGATTTGTGATCCTGATCAGGACACATAAAAACAACTTATGTTGGTAATGAGTAATGGGCTTTTCGCCACAGGTGAGGGCATAAAGTTTATGGCCTGTGTGTTTTGATTACAGTCTGCGGCAGTTAATTCCACTTTATAAAAAAGGCAAGACTCAATTTGGGTTTTTTTCCTCTGTTTTGGAGACTTATTGAGGGGAGGTCATTGGGTGTGGTAAAGTTCTGGTAAACAACATGGGTAGTCTGAGTTTTCTCGCAATATCCAGTCTTACTGGAGGCCAAACTTCATGTTCCGCCAAGACGCTGAAAGGTCGGGCAGGATCACATACAGCAAGACATATAAACAGAACAGACAGACAGATCTAGTTTGTATCTGTTCTGGTCTGTAAAATACAGACCTGACTCGGTTCAGTTTGAATGTCGAGAGTTTTTAGCATGGTGCACTTCACACATAATAGTAGGGTTAACTCATTCACTCCTACTTCTACAAGAGCATTCAGCATTTCTACATCTATGACACCAGGTCCTGTGGCTTTTCCTACACACGATCTCGACGTTGCGGTTCTCACCACAGCTTGCAGAATTGGCCGCCTGTTTAACTCTTCTCGAATAACTAACCCTTCCTCCCTTTCATCATTGTACAGCTCCGCTTCATATTCCGATCATCTTTCTCGAATATCTACCTCTACCACGAGAATCTTCAGACTGGACACACCCGGAAAGATGAACGGAAAGAGAACGAGAGGTGGACATAGGGAAAAGATCTGGACCGGGATAGGAAGATGGGCTGGTGGAGACCAAGGTATCGACCTGATTGTGAAATGAGAAGACAAAGAGACGTGGAGGGACATGGTCACCAAGGCCATCCGGCACAGTAACGTCATGATGATGACTAAAAGGATGCCATTTGTATTGCGGCAAAGGTTGTGAAAACAAAGTATTATAATTCAGAAATATTTATACACATGCAATGCAGTTCTAAGATTTTCACAACTTATAATTAATATTAAAAACTGCAATTCGAAAAAAAAAATCATCGTTTCCCTGCCAGGATAGATGAGCTGTTGGGACTTTCTATTTTATTTATATGACGAAGTAAATGTCAGAAGAGAGGCGGAGGAGGAGAAGGAGAGAGAGAGAGAGAGAGAGAGAGAGAGAGAGAGAGAGAGAGAGAGAGAGAGAGAGAGAGACAGACAGACAGACAGACAGACAGACAGACAAACAGAAACAGACAGACAGAAGGATGAAGACAGAGGCTGCAGGAAGAGACTTGGGAAAGAAAGAAAGATAATCTATAGAGAAATAGATGCAAAGACCTTTGAAGCTACCTAGATATTAAAGTGACCAGTTTGTAGTCTGGTGTCTTTGCAGCAAAGACACCAGAAAAATTTCAACTCCGACTGGTCATATTTTTAACGAAAACATAATAAGCAATGATAAGAAAATATACGTATAGAAACATACCAGATAAAAACATGAGCTTTTTACAAAGTTGAGAGCCTTACAGAGAGAGGTAGGCATGGTGGATAGATCCTCTACCCTGTGGTGGAGTGGGAGGCTGGAATGGGATGGTACAGGACTGTAGACCCTAGACACTTAAGGTTTCAGATGAAATCCCGATAGTTCACCGAGGCTACCATAAGGAATCTGTTGAAATCCTAACATTATCAAGGGTTAAATCTTTCTAGGCAGGGTGTTAGCAGGTGGCCAGAGGTCTCATGTAGCAGTTATGTTAGAGGAATGGCTGTTTCGGACTAGGTTAATGTACTATGAAGGAGCTTTAAGACTGATCTGTCAGAATCTAAGTAAAACATGGCTCGGGAAATTAACGAGACGAATCACCGTGAATCCACCTAAAGGTCAAAGTTCAAGTATTTTAAGGCGGTTGACCTTTGGATCAAGGACGTTATTTGGAATATTTAAAGAAACTTTACTTATATACTTATATATACACCTTACGAATAGTCTTATATAGAGATAGTAAGAGATGTCACCACCACATGCCCTAGCTAGGAATCGAACCTAGCACCTTCTAACTGTCAGTCCAATGCTCTACCCCTGAGCTATGTGAGGTGCTATAAGTCAAGGATGTTATTATTTCATCATAAGGTTACCGTTACTTACGTGGATGATAAAACAGAGGTAGGTGGAAAGAAGAAAAAAAAGCAATTAAGTTTTGTGACAAAATACTGGAAATTAGATATTATGCGTCCATTTCCAATATACTTTAATTCACATGATCAAGATGCATTTAAACTCCTTTACAAATAGATTGGGACTTCACAAATTAGCCAATTATTTTATTTAAGACGGCTCTATTTAAACGGTTTGCCTTCAGTCTTTGCATGCCTAACTTTCGCCATCCATCAGTAGTATCAGAAAAAAATATTGAATTAAAAAAACAAAAACAAACAAACAGATGGGTTCGATTTCTATTACTTTGGAATCGATTATAATGTAGAAGCTTTATGTTATGAGATACAATATCGATTCGTAAATCTGATTATAGAACTTCACTGATAAGTGTAGCAAAAAAAAAAAAAAAAATCAAGCCAAGTACGTGAAAAAAATCTGATTAATGTATGCGCGGATACAGATTCTTTCTATAATGGGTTTATTATTTTTGAACTTCTGCTTCCGTCTTGGACTCAATGTACTTCGAGAAGGTAAAGGGGGGTAAACAGCTGAAGAACGCGCATGTTCATTGCCATAGACATTAGGGAAAGTAAAAAACAGGGAGGGACCAAATTCACAGCAACACTGGACACAGGGTGGGGAGCCATGAACTCCATGTCTCCGATACACCCAGGAAGGGGTCAGATCTGACCGCTGTAATTATGGTCACTGTGGTCATTGCTGGTCACTTGGCCAGGTGTAATACTATGTAGCACCATGCCAGTCGAGGGTCGTACAGTGGTGATCTAACCTTACGTGTCTCTAATTGCTGACCTGTCCCAGTAGCTCACCTGACCTCCTCGGGCCGTAGAACAGAATTCCGGCCACTTGATTTGAGATAATGGCTGTGAGAACTCAGAACTTGCATGGCGCCGGAAGTGGGCGTGAAGTGTACATGTGTTTTCAGTTTTCTTTTGGTGATTTTGGTGATGTGGGAAAGAAAAGCTGGATATTTCTAATACGTTCTAATGCGTTATTCCGTCTTGGGTTGTAAAGAAAATCCCCAAATTCTGTGCTCTCTTTATCTTTTAAAAGATCCATTTAAACGCTTATTTCATGTCTACGAATTCCCGTAAAAAGTGCTTTAAGGTGCATTGATGTACGGGATTTTTTAGCTTCTCATTTACCTCAATCTCCAAGATAATGGATGTTCAAAATAATCTATAATTAGATCTGGGTGTTTACCTGTGGTTTTACAAAGGTATCTAAAGGGTGTCAGTACACTCGACCCAACCCCTTACACATCAATCAGTACAGGCCGATAACTCTACTGTATGGT
Source organism: Elysia crispata (assembly GCA_033675545.1). NCBI lineage: Eukaryota > Metazoa > Mollusca > Gastropoda > Plakobranchidae > Elysia > Elysia crispata. The sequence goes on from JAWDGP010002576.1 coordinate 186,068, forward strand.
CACCAACCCATCGTACAATCGAGGAGATGCTGTCAGGAAAGCTCTGCCAGGTACCGTCAACATCGGATCAAACACACAGAGCGATATTAACCCATAGATGTCCCCCCAAGAACTAGCGCCCTATTACACCAGCTAGCGTAACAAAGGTGTGAAACTGGAGACCAGGAGAAATGGAGGATAACTTGATGAGGGAGGGGCGTGGTAGATAGATCTAGATCAGGATCTTTCTGAACGACGGCCACGGGAAATTTGAGTTGTCGGGGCGGAAAAGTCGTCTCAGGAAGCGAAGCAGCACGGCCACGATTGTATGAGTGTGGGAGGTCAGGGAGGTATGAAACAGACAGGAGAGTGTATGGGTGTGGGAGGTCAGGGAGGTATGAAACAGACAGGAGAGTGTATGGGTGTGGGAGGTCAGGGAGGTATGAAACAGACAGGAGAGTGTATGAGTGTGGGAGGTCAGGGAGGTATGAAACAGACAGGAGAGTGTATGGGTGTGGGAGGTCAGGGAGGTATGAAACAGACAGGAGAGTGTATGGGTGTGGGAGGTCAGGGAGGTATGAAACAGACAGGAGAGTGTATGAGTGTGGGAGGTCAGGGAGGTATGAAACAGACAGGAGAGTGTATGGGTATGGGAGGTCAGGGAGGTATGAAACAGACAGGAGAGTGTATGGGTGTGGGAGGTCAGGGAGGTATGAAACAGACAGGAGAGTGTATGAGTGTGGGAGGTCAGGGAGGTATGAAACAGACAGGAGAGTGTATGGGTGTGGGAGGTCAGGGAGGTATGAAACAGACAGGAGAGTGTATGGGTGGTGTGAAGGCTAGTGCAAAGGCGGTTCTGATACTATCAGTGAAACCTGGCTTTTGAAGAGACGAGGAAATTCCATTTCGAGAAGATGGTTAGGGCTGATTAAATGGGAGTGATTAAAAGATGGATGAGAAGATAAGAGAGACGGAGAGGAAGAGAGAGAGAGAGAGAGAGAGAGAGAGAAAGAGAGAGAGAGAGAGAGAGAGAGAGGACGTTAAGAAGAGAGGAAAAGAGAGAGGACAAAAAGAGTAAGAGAGGAGGACAAAGAGAGAGCAAGCGAGAGAGAGAGAGATAGAGAGAAAGCGAGGGAGAAAGAGAGAGAACGAGAGAGAAAGGGAGGCAGAGAAATAAATAGAGAGAAAAAGAGAGAGAGAGAGAGAGAGAGAGAGAGAGAGAGAGAGAGAGAGAGAGAGAGAGAGAGAGAGAGAGAGAGAGAGAGAGAGAGAGAGAGAGAGAGAGAGAGAGAGAGAAAGAGAAAGACTAACACACACTTCAAGCACTCATGAACGTGCGCGCTCCTGATAATCTAACGCTCTAGCGACTTTACTACTAGACTCATATTTCAGGCTCTATTTCACTAGAGTTTAACCAGTTCATACCCACAGGTCACATGAAGATGTTAGATCGCCGGTTAGCTCAGTAGGTAAAGCATTGGACTGACAAACAGGAGATCCCTGGTTGGATCTCTAACAAGCATAGTGATGGGTTTTTTCTTATCAGGCCTTTCTCGGGCTTGACCGGAAGCCGGCATACCTGGCGTCCAGTTGACGGCCAATAACAGCGCTCGCTAACACACCCCTAGGGTCCATTCGGCGAGAGTTCGAGACCCCTTCCTTCAAGGGAGAGCATTATTTTATGTGTATGTTTTGGTGCATGTTGGCAATCAATCTAAAAATGTAATGCACTGTACTAAGGAGCTCATTTAGAACTTTGCATAGAATCTTTACGCGAGTGGACAAAATGGGCTCTATTCTTAGACTTAATTCTTTTTAAGGAATCGTAGAGGTTAGGAAAATGTTGCTATTATGAATATTAAATAGATTTCTATAACGATCATGAGAAATATATAATACTTCTGATTGATTGGTGTTTTTTTTTTTTTCAGTTTTCAGAAGAATCTTAAATAATAATTATAAAAAGGACCAAAAAAAAACCCCCCAGCAAAACGAAACAACAAGGAAAAAAAAACAACACACACAATCACTAATGGTGGAATTACGGATGCAAACATTTTAAACTGTAAAATGCCGCTAATGTTTCTCATTTGTTCAGAACTAATATATGACCTAACTGAACATTTCTCTCACCGACATGCATTACAAAATAAATCAAAAAGTATAATGTGCTATAGAAGATTTTCCCCATGCAGCTGCAGATTCTATGCATGATTTAACTTAGAAAAAAACTTCAACTCGCTCTCTTAGAAACTCTAAACAGCACAAATTCCTTCTTTTGTAGACTGGCTGACTAATATTTCTTTCATAACAATAAAAAAAAGAACTGATCTCATGTGTGACTAAACTGGCAGATGGTGATCACCCTACCGTACTAAAACTAATCTACACAAGTGGAAAACCCAGTTCAACCTAGAGCATAACAGACTTTTGACTGACAGCTGTCAAGTCGAGTGTGTCCGTGTGTCACTTGACCAGAGGACAATCGAACCACGCCCACCATCAATTCGGCAAGGTCGATGGGAATCCAAAGATATGCCAGGAAAAGGGAGAAAACTACAAAGCAAAGCAGAGCAAACGAATATTGCCTTTGAATTGACTTTCCACGAACGGTTCTGATGAGTGAGTGTGCATGTTTAGTTCTTTTATTAGTTGTTTAGAATAGTTATATATGGTCAATTGAGTATACAATGTCTGATTGATCTTTTTCTTCCTACTTTCCCTCCATTTTGATCACATAAGTGTCACATCAATTGCGTTACGCTCTTCTCTTTGTCCCTTTTATTATTTTGTTTTCTTTTTATGTGCTGCATTTTTTTCTCTGTAGTTTACGATTTTATGGCGTGTACTGCTTGTCTAACTGTTTGAAGGCCAGGATGCTGTATGTGTGCTTATCTATTTGTCGTGCTTATCGAAATAGCCCTGTGGGCCTGTAAATTTTCTGATCCTCCTCCCTGTCCCTGTCTCTGACTATCTCCCTCCTTTTCTTTTTTCTACTTTCTTTTTTTGTGACTCCGAATGAAATCGACCTCCCCGCAAAAGGAAACGGAAAAAAAAGTAGAAAAAAAAGGACAAATCAAAACCAAGCAATACAAACCAACAGAAGCAATGATAACTATAATAGCCTAATAATAATAATAATAATAATAATAATAATAATAATAATAATAATAATAATAATAATAATAATAATAATAATAATAATAATAATAATAATAATAATAATAATAATAAATTATCACAAAAAAACAAAACAAAAAAGCACAATTGCCATAAAAAGCAACCCACCCACACATATACAATTACCGTGTACTCAACAATCATTAAACAGCAACAACACTATTGCAACAGAAACACCATCTTACCGTTAGAAGAATCCCTTTAGAAAGTCAACAAAAGCATTCCTGGAGCTGTGTGGAAACAAAAAGAAATAATAGAAAAAACCAGGTGAATCATAGGTAGCAGGAAGCTAAAACAAAGATGTTCTATTGTTTAAATAAAGGCCAATGTTCCATGTATACAATCATTCTAGCTTCTTTGTATTTACTTAGGATAAAAACATCCGACTAGATATGTCTATAAATACTGAATATGACCCCCACCCCCCGGCCCCCTTCTCAACAAGGAGGTGTTTCTATGACTTGTTTAAAATGTTCATACGGTTGCATTTGCTGACGTATATACTCTTTGGTTATCTTAACAGACATATTTTTTGTTCCTTTTTTTCTTTCAATTTAGAAAAAACAAACAAACCATAATCTGAATAAAAATGGTAGATGCCAATTTTTGAAAAAAGTTTTTTTCCCCTATATACTTATAAATATATATATATATATATATATATATATATATATATATATATATTTATCTATCTATCTATCTATCTATCTATCTATCTATCTATCTATCTATCTATCTATCTATCTATCGGTCTATTTATCTATCTATCTATCTATCTATCTATCTATCTATCTATCTACCTACCAACCTATCTATCTATCTATCTATCTATCTATCTATCTATCTATCTATCTACCTAGATGTTTGTCTAGTGCACATCCACCAGGTGGCCATGAGGTAGAGCGGAGAGTAGGGAAATTGTAGGACAGGGTAAACACTCAATCTTAAGCGCTGTTCACATCCCACGAGCACGAAGCTTCTAAGTCTATAGACCCATGGACCTAGACATATTTGCCTTCAACGGGGGCAGAAAGCTGTCGCCAAGCCCTTCTCTTGAAAAAATTTCAATGCTTTTCCCCTAATCCTAAATTCCACACAAACCGTACTGAAAAAAAAAAACAAAACAGTTGGGTGCGTAACTTAATACATAAATCATCCGGCATTGTGGTTTCGAACCCACCAAACCAGCCCCTGCATATCTCAAGCGAACACTTTACCTCGCATACACATCAGCGCGGAACTGTTTCATTACTTGTTGGGTGTAGCCCATACACAATAAGGTTATTATAACCCTATTATGTGTTGCAACACATGCCGACATAAAAAAAAAAGAATATCTAAGCTGAGAAATACAGGTTGTCATAACTGTTATCCACAAAGAAAGAAAGAAAGGAAGGAAATCTGGCGATGTAAATTTTCAAACTGCCATGCATATACTACCATAAACGGTGATGTTAAGTTTTGTTGGGCAGGTTAAACAAGGCCACGGATAAGAAATGTCACAGCATGCGGAGAACAGAAAGAAAGGGCAATTCAAAGACGGGGGGAAGAAAAGAAATGTTTTGGTTGTTGTGTTTCTAATAGCCAACCAATTAACCAATCAATCAATCAATCAACTCAAATGAAATCAATCAATCAATCAGTCAATCAATCAATCAATCAATTAATCAGCTCAACTCAACTCAACTCAACTGAACTCACTCACTCACTCACTCACTCACTCACTCACTCAATCAATCAATCAGTCCAACTCAACTCAACTCAACTCACTCACTCACCCAATCAACCAATCAATCAATCAATCAATCAGTCAATCAATCAATCAAACAATCAGCTCAACTCAACTGAACTCAACTGAACTCACTCACTCACTCAATCAATCAATCAATTAAATCAATCGATGAAAGCCAATCGTCACAAAGAGAACGGTAGCTTTCTTAATGTATCGAGACAAAACGCATTGAATATGAACCTAGATCTAACAGCTGAAGTAGCAAAAAATGCTCTTCTACAATTTGCATAATCTGTGACGTAGCACCGGTAGAATTATTCTTACGAATTTCCGATGCCATAACTTGCGCGTCAGTCACTTTTAGCCCTACGAATAGTCCAGCAAAATTTATCAGATGGGTCAAGTTCTTATCTGTACCCCAGATCTACACTTGACACTTTTCTTTGTCTTCCCTTCGTCCTCGATAGTTAAAAGCTCGCCACATTCTTTGTTTGAGGTGGAAAGACATAGGAGCTATAACATGTAATCCTGACGTTCTTTTATCTCTCGTCTATTTCTTCAAATACTTGACTATACAAGAGAGAGAGAAAGAGAGAGAGAGAGAGAGAAAGGGAGAAGACAGAGAGGGGGAGAGAGAAAGAGAGGGAAAGAAAGAGAAGGAGATGACAGAGAGGTTGAAAAACAGAGGAACAGAGAGAAAGAGAGAGAAAGGAGAGAGAAAGAGAGGGAGAGAGAGAAGGAGAAGACAGAGACAGAGAGAGAGAGTGAGAGAGAGAGGGAAAGAGAAAGAAGGACAATACAGAGAGCGTAAGAGACAGAGGGAGAGAGAGAAAGAGTGCGGGTAGTATAGTTCCAACTCTCGTTTATATAATACATAGAAACATAGACAATATTGTGAAGACTATTTTGTAATTTTCAATGTCAATGACCTACAGAAAGTCTTTCTATACTAGTCCGTCTTTTATAAACAATAAAAAAAAATTGATGCTATAACCAGAAACCACTTTTCTAATCTCTGCCTATCATTTCCACGGTCTTTGTTTCCCTGTCAGTCAGATTTTTCTCAATTTTTTAGAATTCGATACAAAATCGAGGAAATCTGTGCTATTATGCTATCATTAAGAAATTATGTAGCTACAACTTTCGTTTTTCTTTCGCGTCTTCTGTGAACCTCTGTCTTTATATCTGTAAGTCTGTCTCTCTTTTTTATGCCAACATATTTTTATGCTTGTCAGACTGTCTCTATCTCACTGTCTATCACCCTCTCTCTCTCTCTCTCTTTCTTTCTCTCTCTCTCTCTCTCTCTCTCTCTCTCTCTCTCTCTGGGTCTAAAAAGAAAGAGGCACACAACGTTATAATTACGGGCCAAAAAATAGAAACAATACAACTATAGATTTAATGCACAAACGTTTCGCCTGTAATGCGGCTTCGTTAGAAATCTACAGATCTCTCTCTCTCTCTCTCTCTCTCTCTCTCTCTCTCTCTCTCTCTCCCTCTCTCACTCTTTCTCTTTCTCTCTCTCTTTCTCCCTCTCTCACTCTC
>JAWDGP010002576.1:202500-225000 GCA_033675545.1 Elysia crispata
GAAACGGTTATTCCCGAATCACTACCAGTAGTAGAACAGACTAAGTAGACTTAGAAATCTTCAATGTTCGTGCACATACCTCTTGTAGAGTTGAGAAACGGTTATTCCCGAATCACTACCAGTAGTAGAACAGACTAAGTAGACTTAGAAATCTTTACACTTTGTATGTTTTATAAAACTTAGATACTTTTTTAGTTTCCTGAGAGATGTTACCAATAAAGTCATAGTTACCAAAAGTGACTTCTTTGTAATTTATTTTTGACGGACTCGCCGGGCACAGGTTTGTTATGTCTCAACGTTTGCATTTAGCTTTAGACCGCCCCACCCTCCACCCCCCGCCAAACACACACACACACACACACGCACACACAAATGCTTGTGAAACTAAATTATGTCACCTGGATATCTAACAAACTACTAAAGTCGGGTAAAAAAGGAGATAGAGAAGAAGGGGATTAAGGTAAGAGGGGGAGGGAATTAGAGATACACGGAGAGAAAGCGAGAGGAATAGAGATGTGAGAGTAAGAGATAGACAAAGAGAGAGAGAGAGAGAGAGAGAGAGAGAGAGAGAGAGAGAGAGAGAGAGAGAGAGAGAGTGAGAGAGAGAGAGATAAATGAGAGGAATAGAGAGGTAACCAGAGAAAAAAAAGTAAAGAAACAAAGAACAATATTATTTTAATTTTTTAGAAAACTTTGAAATTCAGGAGAAAGAGCGTTTCTTGAAAGTGGTTATATTAGATTTTAAAAAGATCTTCGATGTTGAAAAGGTGATACGGGACACAAAACACCTTTCTCAAAGGCCTAGTGAGATATTGTTTGATCTACCATTTCACCCCTCTCCCTACCCCCCCCCCCTCCCCTCCCCCAGCTCACACCCCTTTCTGTTGTCCTCAATTTTTGTATTATATTACTTATATTTGACCAAAGATTTTTATATTCCAGAAACCGTTTTCCACTCTACTAGTGCCCTTTTTAATGGACATACATTCTGGCGTTGAGGCTCCCAATAAGATTTATCATTTGGATGCAGCCACAATGAAAACACTCGTAAGAAAAGGAAACCTAAACTTTGATACATTGTTCTGCTTTTTGCAAAAGCCCGTATCACCCTTTACTCGCTTTATTTCGATTTAGTAAATTTACTTCCTGTTCCGGTAGAACCGTACCAGAGAGTACCTGTTTTTCTCCTCGCCTGCTAATTCTCGGAATCTCCAAGCCACGCACGTCCCATCAACCAATCGAATTTCTTCATTGAACCCGCCATTCCCAATCTAATCTTCCCTAATTATCATTGGAGGGAAAAAAAAGGTCGTGCGCAGAGAGGACAAATCAGAAATTAGAGGTGCCCAGACTTAGCAATCTCGCGGCGCCAGCTTGGCTGAGCTGTCAAAAAGCAATATCAGGCAATAAAAGCTCTGTAGTAATGAAATTGGCAGACTGCTCTAAACCCATGTATTTAGTGGGATAAAATTCTGGAGTGAAGTGAAGATTCCTGCAGAGCTGGTGGATTTTAATGGAGGATGGAGAATGTATTAACCATGTACAGGGACTGACAGTGAATGGAATGAATGGTTTAAAATCAAACTGAAATATGAAAATCGACTCGATTGATGTGACATTCTTACATCAAATCACAACATACTGTAAGTGCTTTAGATTGCCTGGAAAATAAATTTATTACAAAGTCCAGCAGGCGTCAATGATCAACACCTTCCGTTAAGACTGAAGGTTGCAGTATGTTTATAAGCTTTTCTATTTCTGTATTTTTCTTCTATCGTTCAATTTCATGCCTGTTGTAAATTTACAACACGTAAATGGATATCTGTTCTTCAGTACGATTCATAATCACCATGCCACCATTGTGTAACATTGGTACAAGAGAAAATCAAAGAAAACCTTCACTTTCTTGGGTGAAAAAGAAACCACGGTTTTTTTTCTTTATCAAACCACAACGTGACCATAACTATCACTAGGAACTATAACAACAAGACAGCCACCATCATTTGTAAATGTATACAAGATCAACAATCACACAATCATCATTCGTAACAAGATCAACAATCACACAATCATCATTCGTAACAAGATCAACAATCACACAATCATCATTCGTAACAAGATCAACAATCACACAAGCATCATTCGTAACAAGATCAACAATCACACAAGCATCATTCGTAACAAGATCAACAATCACACAAGCATCATTCGTAACAAGATCAACAATCACACAAGCATCATTCGTAACAAGATCAACAATCACACAATCATCATTCGTAACAAGATCAACAATCACACAATCATCATTCGTAACAAGATCAACAATCACACAAGCATCATTCGTAACAAGATCAACAATCACACAATCATCATTCGTAACAAGATCAACAATCACACAAGCATCATTCGTAACAAGATCAACAATCACACAAGCACCATCCGTGCCTTCTATTTACTTTATTTTTTTCTCTTCCGTTTCTGATATCTCTCCTCATTGTGTATGTTGTGGCGTTTGGACTATTAAATCTTGGACAATGATAAAGACTAACCCGTGTATACATCCAAGGTTGTGAAGAGAGCTCACTATAGAGGCGTTGAGGAGACCAAGAGCTTACTTTCTCAGTTCAGGCTTATATCTCGACACAGTCAGATGATACTTATATAATTCAATTAAACTAGAAAACCCAAAGGTTCATCTTGAGTTTCTTAGTGATTGGATAAGTGCTACAATGTTTTATTTAACTCATCATTCTCAAAACTCTGAATGTAAATAAAACTTTCTCCATAAGATGAAACTGAACAAAGCTAGACACCGAACCTCCTAACATACAGGTTTATTCTCACGACCAGTGTGTTTCCAGCGATTGTGTCGAGTCTGTGGCTTAAGCCAGTTTGCCTGGCCTGTTTCCTGTATGTGTGACCTACTTCTGCCGGACAATCGGACTGTCCCGAGTCTGGTCAGTTTGTCTTGGACTTCTGGTTTAAGTCTTACCAAGCCGGACTCGGTGCTTTAATCTAATTATAATGGTCGCTAAATCTTGACCATGTCCACCCAAGAGTGGACGGGTTATTGTAACGTATGGGATCTAATTAAATAGAAGGGATGAAAGAAAGAGGCAAGCAAAGACAGGTAAAGGATGTTTTGGAGAAAAAAAATGCTTAACTGATTTATCAAGATTAAGTAAATTGATTGATCAGTGGCTAGATGGGTGGAAAGGTCCATAAATAGAGCCAGGGGGATTGGGAGAAATAGATGGGGAAAAAAAAAAAAAATATATATATATATATATATATATATATATAGAGAGAGAGAGAGAGAGAGAGAGAGAGAGAGAGAGAGAGAGAGAGAGAGAGAGAGAGGGAAAAGAAAGTAAGCAGGAAGGAATAGAAAACATAGACAGAGAGATAAACAGCTAAAGGAGAGAAACAGGACAGATCTATTGAATGATAGACAGATGGAGATAAGAATAAAAGGAAAATAAAAGGATAGAAAGAGCTGGGCATGTTATAGTTATTAAAAAAAAACCAAACAAACACCCCCCCCAAAAAAAAAAAAACAAAAAAACAAAAAAACGAAAAAAAAAAACAACAAAAAACAGCAACTTGCGAAAGATCAGAGACAGAGAGTGCACTCGCAAACCTCAAGGATTTAAACATTAACAAAAATTCTATAGTTTAACAAAACATACCCACTAAGCACTACAACAGAGAAACAGTTTTCAAAAGCAGATAATTTCCCGAAGATCGGACTCTGGTAACAGAAAAAAACCCCAAACAAACAACAACAAGAACAACAAAAAAACAGCCCAATAACAACGCCCGGAAAAAGAACATAATTGTCGGAGAGGCAAAAAATATTATGAATGAGGCAAATAATAGAAATAGAGCGGAATAAATAGAAATGAAGAAATCTAAGAAAAGAAGATAGAGAGGGGATCAGAACTATGAAGAAAACAGAAAAACATATAAAATCCCCATGGTGAACAAGGAAAGTACTAGAAAGAAAACACAGAAAGAAAAAAAAAAGAAACCAACCCTATATACCGCCGGTTCTGATTTGGGACTCACAGCTAAAAAGGGGGAGACTATCACATTCCGAGAATACCCAGTAAGTACTCTAGCCCTACCAGCAAAGGGGAATAACTGTGAAGGCCTGTAGATACACACGGATAAATCTGTCCACGAAATTCCATAAGTGAATTGGGGGCCGATCAAAACCGCGAGAAGAATGGCCAGAAAATTGCTGCCTAACAGGTTTATGGCATCTGGTGTGGGACATAGGGACACAGGGTATAGTGCAGTGGCGAGAAGATATGGACGGGGAGAAGATGGTGAAAAGTATATTGGGATGGGGAATAGGGAGGGAATAGAAAAGATGGTGAAAAGTATATTGGGATGGGGAATAGGGAGGGAATAGAAAAGATGGTGAAGAGAAGGAGAGTGAGAAAATGAATTATGTGAAAGAAGGAACATGGAACAGGAAGTCTGAAAAGATGGCATTGCAACAGATAGCGGAGGAGGAAATATTGTTGATATAATGATATATTTATTTTTAGATATATGTAAATTCTTGGTGTGGGTCAGCTGTTGGGACATGCAAAAGAGTTGACATATTCGGGCACCCAAAATCTGAACTCAATGTTTGAGATTGAGTGATGTGGGGGAGGAGGGAAGAAACGATGAAATGCCGAGAAGAGACGACTAGAGAGGAAGAGAGAGACAGACAGAGAGATAATGAAAGACAGAGAGAGTCAGAGAGAGAGACACACACACAGAGAGGGACAGACAGACAGACAGAGCCAAGAAAATGGAGTTTATTAAGGACTAGAGTTATCTAGAATAACAATCCTGTCTCAGAGAAACAGCAACACAAGTTGAGCAAAAACTAAGTCGGACTCACAGATCTAGGTTTGAGCGCTGACAGATAAAACCTAACCAGTTAAGAGGCTTTGCCTGGTGAGAAGCAATTGCTTTCGGCAAAAACCGCGATACAGAGACTAAGCCTGAAAGAAAATAATAATAAAAAAACCAACCCCAAAAAACCCAAACTAATAGGCTTGTGTGAGTGAAGAGGTGTCCGGGTACATGACAAGCAAGGGAGATTGTCCCGAACGGTAGGGACAAAAACTATTCTGGTATGAAGAAACAAATCTCCCTACGTGAGAAAACAACCCGATGAAGGTGATAATAGTTATACACCTAGATTGGTTGGTGCGAGTGGTGAGTGATTGAGCGGCAAAAAAAATTATAATAAAAAGCAAATCTGCAAACGAGGAAATTGCTGTCTGAAAGGGAAATTGCTGAGAGTGTGAAGACAACAGAAAACCGAGCATCCACGCACTGAAAAAGTATCAGGGTGTTCTGGAGGAGTATGCAGAGCCAAAAATTAATGTAGAGCAAGAATGCAGTACAAGGCAGAGATGGTAAGTGAGAAAATGGTTCTGACTGGACCCACTTCCAGTAACTGTTGGGCTTTATAGGAATCGTGCAAGGCTGTAAAGCAGTTTCTACAGGAGAATGAAGTTAAGGGAAATGTGATTGTTCAGGTACGGTATCTAGGGTAACCAGAAAATTTCAGAAATCGATACAGAAAATGTATGACACTAAATATAATAATCGCCCAGCTCTCACTGAAGTTTGCAACACTACAACATCCACAGTAACGATGTGGCTGATGAGGGCTGAGACATCCGGGTACCATTGGTTGTTGTCTGTGCCATGTAATCGTACTCAGTAATTACTCTATTTATGAATTTAACTTCTCTTTGTGTAAACTAATCTCCCAACAATAAGATTTTTCCAGATTTGTGGTTTTAGTTTATTCGCGAGTTTCTTCATGAATTCGAGCCCAACAATTTCGGTACCATGTAGGTGGATCACGGACCTCACTTGTAGGCTCAACTTGAGGCTTAAGTTTGATATTGTGCAAAGATGCCATAGGTCGCCACGTTGTGGGGGGCTACATCAAACAGCAAAGAAAACAAAAGAAAACGAAACAAATAGTTTGGCCTCTCTGAAACCCCCCGCCCCACAAAAACACAAACCAAGCTTATTTATTCTTAGAATTAACGCGTTTTCTTAGAAAGGTTCCCTTTTTTTTTTCCAGGAAGTCTGGGCGAGCATCATGACGGTAACATAGCTTTTAGAATTGGTGTGAAATGTCTAAAAGACCGTGACAAGAACCGAATGATCAGTTTCCCGCCGAGCTGTGGCAGCGGAACTTACAGCATCGCCCTAGGGTCTGTGGAGTTTGTTGAGCTGAATGAAAACCATGTCATGGTCGGGGTAGTACTGGCTGTACAGGTTGGCAAAGCTAACCAGGCGTCAGGTTTTGTCTTAGTGGACTATTACATCATCAGTCTCATTGATATTGGATAAACTTTTTAAAATTTTTTTTTCAAGATGAAGAAAAATGGGATGAAACGTTAGTTTTTGAAGGATTTCGGATTTATTTCATGAAGCTCATCATGCCTTCCTCTTTTTGTATCAATTTTGGTAAACAGGAAGACAAAAAAGATGGAGACATAATACAAAAAGGTCTGGGGAGTGACTGCACTAGCCAACAGCCTCCCATGTTCATCCATCGGTCTGTCTGTCTGTCTGTTTGTCTTGCCTTGTACTTCAGGTGTGTGTTTGCCGCGAGCTGTCTCTGTGTCTCTGTCCTTGGTGTCAGTGCCCTCACATGCTAACATCTTTACTGATCGTGACGAGGAATGGGTGGCAAATAGCACAGCCTTGCTCTTACTTTGATGTTTGCTCCACATAGGATACTGGGTAGCTCTCTCTCTCCCTCTCTCTCTCTCTCTCTCTCTCTGTCTATCTCTCTCTCTCTATGTCTATCTCTCTCTCTATTCGTCTCTGTTTCGCTCTCTCTCTCTCTCTCTCTCTCTCTCTCCCCCTTCTATCTGACTCCCTTTCTCTCTCTCTCTCTCCCTTTTCTCTTCTCCTTCTTTCTCTCGTTCTCTATTTATCTCCTCCCCCTCTCACTTTCTCTTTCCCTCCTGTCTCTTTCTGTTTCTCTTTCTCTCTCAAACTCTGTTAATCTGTTCCTCTCTTTTCTCTATCTGTACCTCCGTCTCTCTATCTGTACCTCCGTCTCTCTATCCCAAAGTTATGAACACAGGTGACAGCGCGATAGTACGACCGCCCTGTAACCTGGACACTCTAGATCGAATCTCACTAGCATACCTGATAAGGTGAGAGCAGCATCTCTTCACACTTCGCTCTACAGGCTCAGGATTTGGTAACGTACCGTGAACGGTTTAAGACTTAAGAAGAATCAATCGCGATACACATGTTACATGGGAACTGAATTATAACAATCATTATATGAAACACATCTCCAGATTTTTGTTTGTTCATTTTCCTTTCTGCACATCAGCCACATCCAGAGTTTTACCAAATTATTCACCGATCAAGTTTTATTATCAAATGTTTTCAGAATATACATTACGATAATTGTATTTATTTTTGTATCATTGACTGGCATCACACTGTTCCTGGTTCGTTGAACCTCGAGGAGTGCGTCATGAGCTTCGAATATTCTACATGTTACTTCTCAGATAGGCGACTTTCATTAAGTTAATGTTTTGTCATCTACAAAGATTTGTTGCTATAGAGACAGAAAGAGAGAGTGAGAGTTCGCGAAAAAAATAAAGCGAGTGAGGTATAAGGGAGAAAAGAGATGAAGGGGGAACGTGTGGGAGAGAGAAAGAATGTGTGAAAGAACGTGTATGAGAGAGAACGAAAAATAAATGCACGGAGAGATAGTGAAACAAAAAAAAAAACAAAACAAAAAAAAATGGAAAAAAAACTGGTATGAAAAAATCTTTAAATGAGCCACTTGCATCTACAGAGCGAGAAACAGTTCAAAAACCAAAACAACAAACTAAAACCAAAAAACTTCATACATGAGTATGGTACAGTGCAGCCGACCAGTGGGATCGGGTCGTTACAGACTCAGGGCTTGAAACAGACTGCGCGCCTTCATAACAGGTGACTAAAAAACACTCAACTTGAATTGGAACACAGATGTTAGAGTGAGAAAAGAAAACAGAAAGAAAAAGAAAAGGGGAGCAAACTGCATGGAGATAAATGACAAAGGGAGATAATGAAACAATTATTGAGTTTCTCATCACTCGCTCTTTGACCTCCACACCAGCTCCGCGGTATTGGAGCCCTGCGCTCATCGCTCCCTGTGGCTCAGTCTGCTTCTCTGTCTGTCTGATTGTCTGTCTTAGCATCAAATTCTGCTCTTTCACTCTGTCTCGGTCTCTTGCTTTCTTTGCTTCTATAATCTTAAGCTGCCCTCTTAATTCCCGCCTCCTGCCACTAACTCTATAAAAAACTTTCTCTTGTCTCTCTTCTTTTTCTATCTTTAACTGACTTTCGGTCTGCAATGTTAGTCTAACTGGTCCCTCTCTCTCTCTCTCTCTCTCTCTCTCTCTCTCTCTCTCTCTCTCTTCTCTCTCTCTCTCTTCTCTCTCTCTTTTTTTCTCTCTCTCCCTGTCTATCTCCCCCTCTCTCTGTCTCTCTTTCTCTTCTCTCTGTCTCTTTCTCTTCTCTCTCTGTCTCTGTCCCTCCCTCTCTCTCTCTAATTCGTTTCTAATTCTATACTTTCATCAGTCTGTCTGTCCGCCTATCCCTGTATGTATCTGTCTCTCTGTGTTTATGTTTGTCTGCCTATCTACCCACCTCCACCCCCATCCCTACTTCCTGACATCGCTCGATGTCAATTAACTTGTTTTATTACAGAATGAATTAAAACCAGAAACAAAAACTAAACAGGACCTTAACCGATCCCGAGATCCACAGGGGCGTGAACTAGATTAAAATAAGAGTTTAAAAAGTTTGCAAAAAAGGTTCTTTTATAAAAAAAAAAAGAACGGGTAGGGAGAGAGACATACAGAGAGAGAGAGACACAGGGAGAGAAAGAGAGAGAGAGAGAGAGAGAGAGAGAGAGAGGGGGGGAGACTGACAGAAAGAGTGAGAGGCGGAGAGAGAGAGATAGAAAGAAAGAGAGAGATAGAAAGAGAGAGAGAGAGAAAGAGAGAGAGAGATGGAGAGACAGAGAGGGAGAGAGAGATATAGAAACAGGATGAGTGAAAGAGTGAGACAGAAAGAGAAATAACTCTGACTCGTCCTTTCCCAGCTGTCACCAGAAGTAGCCACAGAGCGTATTTCATTCCATCAGAAGCAACCCTCACTTCACTGACCACTCTCCCCAGAAGTTTCCATTTAATTTGGAACTATTATTTTTCCCTACCACGCCCTATACTGCCTTCACGTACTCTAACCTCCGTTTTTCTTCTTTATCAAATCGTAGTCCACAAAAGAGACTAGGTCTAAAATGTATTAGAAAACTGAAAGCACCAGTTCACTTGAGGTATTAAGTTATTGAAATCAACTACAACGGAAAACAAGCAAATAAAGTGCAACATTTCTTTAAAAAGTTACTCTGTATATTGCGTTTCAAATTCATCGCACTAATGGAACTGAAAGTACATCGTGTTTAGATAATGAGCCAACCCAAGGCTTTCTTGTGCTTTGTCCATAAAATACACAGGTAAAAAAAGTAAACAAAAAATATTATTTTGAGCTTTATAATAAAAATAAATGTGTTATGGTAGAGGTTGTGTTGGTGGTCAATTTCCTAAAACAAAATAATAATTAAAAAAAAACACAAAAGCTGAAATTGATGACATTTTTAAAGCTTGTACAAGCTAAGAAAGTGAGATGGCCAACTGAGTCAAGCAGCGTCCAAGAAAACAAGAAAAAAGTGCAGAAAAATGGCAGACAGGAGAAAAGTTAGGAATAAAACAGAATGCACTCTCCAGAGTTATGCTTGATATGAAAGTACATGCACTTTTTCTTATGTACTTCTGAGAAGTGGCATCAGGAAGGTTTTTTCTTCCATACAGTTTTTATCCTCGTTGTGAAAGTCTCACACCCACACGCACATGTCTACATCATGAATTGTAAGTGTTGTTACTTCACCAGAGGTCCACCACAACGACTACGACAGCTTACAATTTGTTGTCACATCTAAGAAGGGAAGTCGCATGTCACACCCTCTATCAGGACGTATCAAGTTTTGTGAGCGCTCCAATTCCATCTTACACGAAATGGAGCGTTCAAGCCTTCGGTATAAAAGAAATCTCTCGGTTTAAAAAGTTTTTCTTATATCAGTGCTCGTGTCTCCTCTTAGACGGTCAACTGTGTCGGAAATCTTCCCTGAAGCTTTCAAATCGCCCGTGGCTTCCTGGTTTCTTTTAAATGTTTTTAGGATAATCTTTTGTTTGATAAAGCTCGGACACAAACAGGTGATCTAAAGCCTTATCTGAGTATCAAACAAGCCCCCGTCGGGCAGTGCGGAACTGACAGTGTAGTGCTCCAAACTCTCTCACAGAGGATATAAGGATCGAACCCATGGAGGTATCAGAGCGGATATCCTGACTCAAAGACCACAGGTGGCTTCAGGTTAAAGCACTCGCCTTGTTGTCTAGAGGGACTGACAGAGTAGTGCCCCAAACTGTCTCACAGAGGATATAAGGATCGAACCTATACGGGTATCAGAGCGGATATCCTGACTCCACGACCACAGGTGGCTTCAGGTTAAAGCGCTCGCCTTGTTGTCTAGAGAAACTGACAGTGAAGTGCTCCAAACTCTTACAGAGGATATAAGGATCGAACCCATGCAGGTATCAGAGCGGATATCCTGACTCAGAGACCACAGGTGGCTTCAAGTTAAAGCGCTCGCCTTGTTGTCTAGAGGGACTGACATCGCGGTTCGAGCCACAGTCTTGACGGAGATTTGTTTTCAGTGGGTATGATTTTTTGTTTTAACCTGTCTCACTCAAGAGTGCTGGTTTTTTTTTTTTTTTTTACAAAATAAGTGAAGTGAACTTATAGTGGTCGGGCTATATCAAAAGATGAACTTTTTTAAAAACAATCAAATAAACCTAAAAATATTTGAAGAGCATGCCAACTCAAAATCTTTAGGCAGCAATAAGAGAAACTATAAAACGTTGCCAGTTTTTTGACGCCCATGACTCACATCAAGGGTGACAATCTGAGAGTCCTCGAGGTCACGACCTTCGACTGGGTATCATCTGTCACGGCCGGGACAGCAACCTAAAGCGGTTAGGAGAGTGGGAACTGAAGAACTAATACGATAATTGGGGCACAGGAGGAGGAAAACGAACTGTACAGGGGAAAGGGCTGAGTTGGTATGGTGGTGATGGTGGGAGGGGGAAGGGGGGTTCCCAATGTCCACGCGTCTAGGGAAAACTGACCCCCCTTGATTACTTAGCACCGATGAGCGTTGTCACCGCATTCGATTACCTCCCCTTGTTTCTTGTTTCCCTCTAGCTGCCCAGTGGTCAGCCAAGCTGGACAATGGCGAGTTGATACTGCACGGCGCTGAGAGAGGAGTCTGGGAAAACTAATTAGCGCTAGATTGACCCGCTCCAAAGCGCATGGCCAGCTCCACCCCTCCCCTATCCCTCTCATTCCCTCTCCTTCTCTCTCCTCCCACATATACAAACATCTTCCCAAAATTGTCAAATGATTAAAATTCCCGAAGACCCATCTATCTCACACTCCTCATAGTCCTGACCACAAATCTTAAGGCGGCATCCTGGTCGCGTGCCCACCCTGTTGCCTGAGGCTGCGGGTTCGATGCCAGACTGTGGGCAGTAGTTATCGCAATATGAACCCTGTAACCTGACGGTCACCTGTCACCCCTGTTGCCTGAGGCTGCGGGTTCGATGCCAGACTGTGGGCAGTAGTTATCGCAGTATGAACCCTGTAACCTGACGGTCGCCTGTCACCCCTGTTGCCTGAGGCTGCGGGTTCGATGCCAGACTGTGGGCAGTAGTTATCGCAGTATGAACCCTGTAACCTGACGGTCGCCTGTCACCCCTGTTGCCTGAGGCTGCGGGTTCGATGCCAGACTGTGGGCAGTAGTTATCGCAGTATGAACCCTGTAACCTGACGGTCGCCTGATCTGAGAAATGTCTCCGAAGAGGGGCTTTGAGTTCTCGTGAGTAAGAAATTACATTTCACCCGAAGTTCCTCTGTCCTCGTTCCTGCCCTCGGGCTCCTTGGTTTGCCTTGTCTCCTGCTAATTCTCGCTTCTCAGTGAGCCAGGCGGTTGTTTCTTCAGGCTTCTTGCTTATATCAAATTACAAAAGTTGAGGCCATGGACAACCTGTATGGGCTGGACCTCCTATCACTCAGCGGTTGTTTCTTCAGGCTTCTTGCTTATATCAAATTACAAAAGTTGAGGCCATGGACAACCTGTATGGGCTGGACCTCCTATCACTCAGCGGTTGTTTCTTCAGGCTTCTTGCTTATATCAAATTACAAAAGTTGAGGCCATGGACAACCTGTATGGGCTGGACCTCCTATCACTCAGCGGTTGTTTCTTCAGGCTTCTTGCTTATATCAAATTACAAAAGTTGAGGCCATGGACAACCTGTATGGGCTGGACCTCCTATCACTCAGCGGTTGTTTCTAGAGGCTTCTTACTTATATCAAATTACAAAAGTTGAGGCCATGGACAACCCGAATGGGATGGACCTCCTATCACTCAGCAGTCGTTTCTTGAGGCTTCTTGCTTTACAAAAGTTGAGGCCAAGGACAACCCATATGGGCTGGACTTCCTTGAGACTTCTTGCTTATATCAAATTACAAAAGTTGAGGCCATGGACAACCCGTATGGGCTGGACCTCCTTGAGACTTCTTGCTTATATCAAATTACAAAAGTTGAGGCCATGGACAACCCGTATGGGCTGGACCTCCTTGAGACTTCTTGCTTATATCAAATTACAAAAGTTGAGGCCATGGACAACCCGTATAGAGAGAGACTAGTCTAGCTTCAGTCATACAATATTCAGGTTATTAGTACAGAGAAAGAGAGAGAGAGAGAGAGAGAGAGAGAGAGAGAGAGAGAGAGAGAGAGAGAGAGAGAGAGAGAGAGAGACCAGTCTAACTTCAGTCATACAACATGCAAGTCATTAATACAGAAAGAGAGAGAGAGAGAGAGAGAGAGAGAGAGAGAGAGAGAGAGAGAGAGAGAGAGAGAGAGAGAGAGAGAGAGAGAGAGAGAGAGAGAGAGAAGCTTAACTTCAGTCATACCATATACAGATCATAAATACAGGTAAAAACTAGCATACTTCAGTCATGCAACATACAGGTCATCAATACTGAGAGAGAGACCAGTCTAACTTCAGTCATACAACATGCAAGTCATTAATACAGAAAGAGAGAGAGAGAGAGAGAGAGAGAGAGAGAGAGAGAGAGAGAGAGAGAGAGAGAGAGAGAGAGAGAGAGAGAGAGAGAGAGAGAGAGAGAGAGAGAGAGAGAGAGAGAGAGAGAGAGAGAGAGAGAGAGAGAGAGAGAGAGAGAGAGAGAGAGAGAGAGAGAGAGAGAGAAGACTGACAAGAAGACAACTATTAGAAGTTTTTGTTAAACATATTGATATTAGGATAGATATAAACTGCCAAGAGGCCGAGGAGACCGAGAAAAGTGTGACATTCAATAGCAATAACAAAGAGCATTCTCTTAAATGGAATAAAGCTGCTAGTATAAGAAAAAATGGTATTTGTTGAAATCATTGCGTTTTGGAGAATTATTACTTTTGGCTTCAAATAAATTCTGGTCAAAATTTTGGCCAATCAAAGATGTGAGAATTATTTTCTTCCTCTTGATGAAACTTTACATTTAAAATGTGACCGCTCAAAAATGTTCTAAAAATCTTGCTTATTTGTTGTTATTTATTTATTTTTTTATTTCATGGTAATAGTATAGCGGATTCGCGTTTTGTCTTGGGCTTGTGTTAAGATGTTTTCAGAAAATAGACAGTATCTTCTGATATGACATAAAAGAAAAAATACTGACCGGGGTTTCGAAATTTGTGGATGTCATCTTAAAATGTGCTCTGCGAAACACGCGCCTGTTTTCCGTTGAAATTTTAATAGAAATTTTCTTTATTTTATTGGTATTCAGAGATAAAAGACCGAAAATTAATAAATCAAGCTAGTTTAATGTGAAAAATATATTTAAAATAAATAGGCTCAACTAAAGTTGATACTCTAAAAATACATTTGAACGCTTTTTTCCCCTTGTTTATTTTTTATTCTTCAAAAACTATTTTATGTATTATCTGAAAAAAATTCGAGTGCACTTGACCATAGACATTTCGACCTTCTGTAAACAATGGTTAAAATGAAAAAAAAAATTGTTTTGAAACAAAGTTGAAAGCTTTTAGCCCAGATATTCCAACCCGGAAGTAAACCGATATTCCCTGATGTTTGCGCGTCTAGACGTAGAAAGGCGCAAAGATGATAATAACCCAATTATAACGTTTTGTCGTTGATTTCTTTTTTTTTTTAACAATGGAGATTTTTCTGTAAGATAACGACGAGATATTAATGACATCATGACACTAATAGACAAAGTATGACATGATGCCAGAAGAGATTTGTGCGCAAGTTATTGGATTTGTTTTGATGCCTTTCTGTTCCTGTGTCTGATGCTTTTTTCGACGCCAAGAGAGAGTCGCGTGATGGATTAGTCTAGACATCGATATGATCACAATGCTTCTCGATGTATCGAAATAAGATATTTAGGTATCGCCCACTATCCGAATTAGTTTAATCGTCCAGGCTCTTTGTCTAGCAATATTGGTTTTGATTCATAAGGTGCGATTATGAGTACAATAATCAAGTTATTTATTTAATATATATCCTTGCTTGTGATGATGAATTCTCCCTGTCTAGTGATGAATAGAAATTCTCCTAAGATTTCACGCATTATGTTTGAGTAAAAGGTATCAGAATGTGTAATCGAGGAAAATTAATTGCAGTAAGAAGACTATTTTTATCTAGGGAATATTGCATTTTAAGCAATATCACGTAAAATAAAATGGACAATGTATTGTATTTTGTTACCAACAACGTTAGATCTTTGTTCGTTTAGATTTCTCGATTATCCATTTCTCAGTTTATCTTCTGCGGGTATCAGAGTAGTCTCTCTCAATATTAAATGACCAGTATGTTGTATGACTGAAGTTAGGCTAGTCTCTCTGTATTAATGACCTGTATGTTGTATGACTGAAGTTAGGCTAGTCTCTCTATATTAATGACCTGTATGTTGTATGACTGAAGTTAAGCTAGTCTCTCTCAATATTAAATGACCAGTATGTTGTATGACTGAAGTTAGGCTAGTCTCTCTATATTAATGACCTGTATGTTGTATGACTGAAGTTAGGCTAGTCTCTCTGTATTAATGACCTGTATGTTGTATGACTGAAGTTAGGCTAGTCTCTCTATATTAATGACCTGTATGTTGTATGACTGAAGTTAAGCTAGTCTCTCTCAATATTAAATGACCAGTATGTTGTATGACTGAAGTTAGGCTAGTCTCTCTGTATTAATGACCTGTATGTTGTATGACTGAAGTTAGGCTAGTCTCTCTCAATATTAAATGACCAGTATGTTGTATGACTGAAGTTAGGCTAGTCTCTCTGTATTAATGACCTGTATGTTGTATGACTGAAGTTAGGCTATTCTCTCTCAATATTAAATGACCTGTATGTTGTATGACTGAAGTTAGGCTAGTCTCTCTCTGTATTAATGACTTGTATGTTGTATGACTGAAGTTAGGCTAGTCTCTTTCTGTATTAATGACTTGTATGTTGTATGACTGAAGTTAGGCTAGAGTCTCAATCTCAGTATTAGTGACCTGTATGTTGTATGGTTCAAGTTAGACTAGTATATCTCTGTATTAATGAATGACCTGTATGTGGTATGACTGAATTTAGACTAGTATATCTCCGTATTAATGACCTGTATGTGGTATGACTGAAGTTAGACTAGTATATCTCCGTATTAATGACCTGTATCTGGCATGACTGAAGTTAGACTAGTATATCTCCGTATTAATGACCTGTATGTGGTATGACTGAAGTTAGACTAGTATATCTCCATATTAATGACCTGTATGTGGTAGGACTGAAGTTAGACTAGTCTCTCTGGATAGATAGATAGATAGACATAGATAGATAGATAGGCAGATAGATAGATAGATAAATAAATATATATATATATATATATATTTTATTTATATATATAATATATAAAGATAAATAGATAAGTACATAGATGGATAGATAGATAGATAGATGACTCAGTAGATAAACAGCTCGATAGTAGAGAAAATAGGTAGACTAAAGTGGTCTGTGTTGGCTCTATTTAGGTCGACGTATGACACAACATTTCCAATATCAGCTGCTCCTAAAGGGGAGGGCTGGCGGCGAAATCGACAGAATCGGTACGACTAATGTGAGCACACAGAGACTTTAATTTACCTTCAAAATGAGGAGTTCAGACACCTTTAATGTCGGCATGAGCCATCGCTTTGGAAGATAATAATCATAATTATAATATAGAGTAGCCATAACCATGCTTAGGTGGACATAACATATAACAACATCAACACGTACAAGAACACGAGCCGCGAAAATAGCGGTCACCGAGGCCGTAACAATAATAACAAAAAACAAGAACAAGAACAAGAACAGCAACAACAACAACAACAACAACAACAACGGGAACAACAACAATAACCACATCAACAACAACATTAACTACAATAACGGCAACAACAACAACCACAACAATAACAAAACGGCAACAAGAACAGCAACAACAAGAACAACAGCAACAACAACAACAACTACAATAACGGCAACAACAACAACAACTACAATAACGGCAACAACAACAACAACTACAATAACGGCAACAACAACAACAACTACAATAACGGCAACAACAACAACGACACCAATAAGAACATCAGCAACAATAACAGTAACAACAACAACAACAACAACAACAACAACAACAACAACAACAACAACAACAACAACAAGAGTGACAACAATTCCATCACGACTAGGAAAACAGCAGCAGGAGCAACGACGACAAGAATCAAAAAGCGGGGAAAGAATTTCTACAAACACAAGTACAACACCATTCTAACTGATACAACACCATTCTAACTGATACAACACCATTCTAACTGATACACATTATGGAACAGATTTAAAAAAAAAGCCTCGATATATTTACGGCTTTAAAATGATTAACCCATTTTTTTTTTTGTATTAATTTCGTGTTACCCGGGTACTTCCGTCTCCTTCGTACTGTGGCTGACATCCATGATTATCCAAAAAAAAAACCAAACAAAAGCCCCCCCAAAAAACCCAAAACGTTTTATCCAGTATTCACAGAGAATCTATACCCACAGATGTCTTTAGTGCCGCAAATACTAAATGCTGTCTATAAAGACACGTGAATTGTTTTCCTCTCATCTTTATTTCTCTTGGTATATTGAGTTCGTGCTAATTTCCCGCTGTGAAGATGGACCAAATCACGCCCTATGTGTGTCACTGCTTCCTGCGCAACATAGTAAGGTCAATACTTGTTCTCTTTGCTTGTTTCTTTTCTCTCTGGCTATGTGTTTGCTTCTGTTTATGTTCATAATTCTGCCGTTTTTCTTCCTGCTTTCTCTATTTTTATTTCCTCTTCTCATTCTCTGGTTTTTAGTTTTTGTTTTTTTTTACTTCTCACATTTTGTCATTCCTTCCACAATTCGCCTCTCCGGCTCCTCTCCACTATACCTCCTTTACTCCAACTATGGATCATACACACACGCACACACGGACAATCATACATACACACTCTTTATCTGTTTCGCATATACCCAATCCGACATTTCTGACTCTACTTTTGCTATCTTTGTGTCCTTTGCTTTTCTTTCCAAGACTAGGATAAGTCTTTAAGGTTTTTTTTTTAGTAAAAATATATATGTTTTCAGACTTATCTGGGAAAACTTGACTCAGCAATAGTTTCTTTACAAAACCAAGATGTTGAAGAAAAAGCAATACTGATAACAGGTACCGTCTTCTTTTCCATCGCCACGTTCGACCCAATCTATCATGACACACACACACACACACAAACATATCCAAGCACGCACGGAATAGAACAAATCGTGCCCAGAGGCAATTTTTCACCATAAAGCAATTAAACTATGTTGGGCAAGGTACACTGCCCTATAAAGGATTTCTATCACGATGGCTAGGTCTAAAAGGAAATAGGCACACAACTTTATAATTACGGGACAAAAAAGAAATAACAAAACTATTATCAATTCAACATGTAAACGTTTCACTTTGTAAGCTTCGTGGGTAGACACACACGCGTTCTTTTGGATCTTTTATAATTACCAAGTTATCCTCCAAGTGTGGCGTTTTTGCTTTCTTTTCGGATTTATCACGATGGCTAAAAATTGTTACATCTCGATGGGAAAATCTTTGCAGGATCTTTTAAAGTTTAGTTTTTTATGAACTAATTTCCCAAATGAGTCTATGAGAGAGAGCAAGAGTGGTGAAATCATGGGAGAATTGCTTGCTGTCTTTACTTGGTTGCTAAGAGTACACGACCGTACAAAAGTGCTTTCATAAAAGTGGTCAGATCGTTAGGTAGAAACAAACAAACAGACAAACAAAAAAACAAATATTCCGTGAAATAAAAAATGAACTAAAGATAAGAGAGATAAAAGAGAGGAAAGAAGATTTGTGTAGATGGATAGATTTATAGATAAGATAGATAGATAGATAGATAGAGAGATAAATAGAGAGAGAGAGAGAAAGAGAGAGAGAGAGAGAGAGAGAGAGAGAGAGAGAGAGAGAGAGAGAGAGAGAGAGAGAGAGAGAGAGGGAGAGAGATTGAGGATTTGACCAGAAAAAAACGAGATTAAAAACAGAGGAGACCAAAAGCAAATAATAAAAAAAGAAAAAAAAAAAACAAAAAAACAAAACAAAACAAAAACAAAACAAAAACAAAATGAAAGCAAAAAAGACAAGTAAGCAGACAAATAGACACACAGAAATGTTGTTGATTTGTTGTTTGATATAGCCCATCCACAGTACGGTGAGCTCATACCTTTTGCACCAGTCTTATGCTCTCAGCTAAAAACTAGAGAGTAAGAGAGAGGCAGAAAGGAAAAAAAAGGAGACAGAATAAAAGATACAGGGAAAAGAAAAAAAGAGCGAAGGACGGACAGTGAAGAGGCCAGCCAAATAGACTGACAGAAATAGACAGAGAGAAAAGCAAAGTGAAAGATCGACAGAGGGGGAAAGAAGGAAAATAGGAAACACTGAATGGGCTTTGGTTAGAAAATGAAGGAAGATACAAGAAGCAAAGCACAGTGACATGTCGTGGTGAGGGTTCCATCCCAGCCCACACCATCTATCCTTCATTATCTTTTCACGTCTTTTGTCTTATTTGTCGGTTTTTAGTTATGTCTAAGGGTGTGTTTGATTTCTTCTACACAGTTTAACAATTAACTGTAAAGCAGAGGAACATCACGAAAACATCAAATCAGCTTCGAACTCTTTCTGTATAAACGTTAAGACTTCTCAACATAGACAATTATTAATATATTCCCAATGTTTGACATCGTGTCCGCCAGATTACTGAGAGGTTCTGCTTGGTGTTTGCCATAACTGATGTTTAGTAATTTTTATTATCGCTGTGATTAAGAGTTTGAATTAAATGGTTCTCTTGCAACATGTGCGCAAACAATTATATATTTGGGAAAGCCATATCACAAAGAGTTATGTCACTTTGTTTGAAGTCTCGAGTTCTGTGCAATAACCAGAATCATTTCAAAGATTTAAGTAGAATGAAATAACTTTGTTGCAAATGTTTACTCATGTGCATGTTTTAGGTTTCCTTTGTTTTAACTCACACCATGTGCATTCTTGCACATGCTATCCCTTGATACGCTAACAGCAACTTAAAGTAGAACTTATGACATCCAACTAGGTAGCTAACTCTTCCTGAAATCGCATTTCTCATTCTGTCGGTAAAACCATCGCCTGCCAGTTTAGAAAACAAGGGTTCAAATCGCAGCCTGCCGGTAAAACCATCGCCTGCCAGTTTAGAAAACAAGGGTTCAAATCGCAGCCTGCCGGTAAAACCATCGCCTGCCAGTTTAGAAAACAAGGGTTCAAATCGCAGCCTGCCGGTAAAACCATCGCCTGCCAGTTTAGAAAACAAGGGTTCAAATCGCAGCCTGCCGGTAAAACCATCGCCTGCCAGTTTAGAAAACAAGGGTTCAAATCGCAGCCTGCCGGTAAAACCATCGCCTGCCAGTTTAGAAAACAAGGGTTCAAATCGCAGCCTGCCGGTAAAACCATCGCCTGCCAGTTTAGAAAACAAGGGTTCAAATCGCAGCCTGAAGACTACGCACCGTGATGCGGGGCTAAATTATCTCAATAAATCTGAAGGTTTTTGGGCGGAAGTTGTTTGTCACTGGCTCTGCTTTGAGTCGTGACATCATTTAAGGGTGATAGTAATTTTTGGTAGAGTGTTGGACCTTTATTATGAAGGGTTCGGTTCGAACTCCTGTGACGTCATCTTGTGGTGGGATCTTGGTAAACAAAGTTTGGCGGAAAGTTTTCGTCACCGAATAAATTAAAAAAAAAATTTTTTTTAAAAATCAGGAAACAGAAATCAAACCAAAGACCTGGCGGCTAAAATAAAAACTCTGAAATCACTTTTATTGTGCCAATTCTATACTACTATGAAATCTGCTATCTTTATATCTATCAATTATTATGCTGCTCTAAGTATCTCTTTATCTATCTATCTCTCTACCTATCAATGTATCTGCATATTTTATCGATCTGTCTATCAATCTATATTTCAGTCTATCTATCCATCCATCTATATCTATCTATCTAATTATCTATCCACTCGCTTCTCAATATATCTCTCTATGTTAACATGATTTATTTGTTCACCATATTATTTATACCCACAGGATAGCTTTTATCTATTCTCCTTTATCACTCTACACAGGCTTTCTATGCTGCCTGCACTGAAACATTTTATCCCTCCAAGCTTCCCCCTTCCTTCCATCCCTCTATTTTCACCCAGGTCTCCTGCCCAGCACCTCAGAAATCCCACTGCGACTTGATCAAGTTTTTTAACAGCGATTTCCCACTAATCCATCTCGCTTTCGCTATTTTCGTCCTCGATCCTCTATAAATCTCAACCCATATCATCATGTACGGGGTTATAGATATCCCACCCTATCAGGCCCAGGGCCAATGATAATGCTTTACAGCGAAAAAACCAAATGATCCAAGGGAGAAAATATATTGAGGTCAGAAATGTTGACAGAGTCGAGAAAAATAATATAGAATCACAGCGGTTGGACATAACCAATTCATCTCGTCAGCAAATAAAGCGGCTCTGATACAGCTGAGGAAGATGCATCTTGACAGAATTGTTAAAAAAAAAAAATGAAAAAAAATGAAAAAAAAAGCAAGAGAAGCTCGTAAAATCCATCGTGCACTAAGACAGGCAATAGTTATATGATACAAAAATATTAGAAAGTTTTGCTGCATTTTACTTTTTCACATATTTTTATCTCAATTTATACTGTGCATTTTTCTCTCTCTCTCTCTCTCTCTCTCTCTCTCTCTCTCTCTCTCTCACTGTGGTTCTTTATGCCTCTCAATGACTTCCTCCCCCCTCCTTCGATCGTTTCCTCTCTCTTTCCTCCTTGTTTTATCTCCTTCTTAAAACCGCTTTATGCGCGACATAGCATTTATGTGGTAATAATAATCTTTGAAAGCTCTTGCAAAAATTATCCCCACACAAAAACTGACACCAAAAATGTTTCAAAGGAGCTTACAAACAAGATAAAAACGCAACGCAGGAGAAAAGAAAGAGATGAGTACACAGGGGTTGAGAATCGTAGGAGAAAGTCTAGGGAAAGAGAATAAAAAAAAAAGAATCATTAAAAACGGAGCAAAAAAGATATAAATGGAGAAGGGAGAGAGAGAGAGATAGACAGAGGGAGATAGACAGAGGGAGATAGACAGAGGAAGAGAGAGAGAGGGAGAGAGAGATAGACAGAGGGAGACAGAGAGGGAGAGAGAGAGAGAGAGAGGGAGAGAAGAGAGATATATATATAGAGAGAGATAGACAGAGGTAGAGAGAGAGGGAGAGAGAGAGGGAGAGAGAGAGAGAGAGAGAGAGAGAGAGAGAGAGAGAGAGAGAGAGAGAGAGAGAGAGAGAGAGAGAGAGAGAGAGAAAGGACGGAACAGAAGCTAAAAAATACAAAAACGAAAAAGACAAATCAATGAACCATCGAATGGCAAGTGGAAAAATAATCTAAGAAAGATAAGTGGTTGTTACAATTAAGTGCACACAAAAAAAAGAACAACAACAAAACAGAAAGAGTCAGAGAAATGAAGGAAGATAGATAAACAGATAGATAGATAGATAGATAGATAGATAGATGGATAGATAGATAGATAGATAGATAGATAGATAGAGAGAGATAGATAGATAGATAGATAGATAGATAGATAGATGGATAGAGAGAGAGAGAAAATAAAAGAGAGAGAGA
>JAWDGP010002576.1:230000-240000 GCA_033675545.1 Elysia crispata
ACCCTAGCTGACCTCTCTCCCTCTCCTCAGTCACTACTGATCCTTTCTCCTCTCCGTAATCCAGCCTCCCAGCCCTCCCAGCCCTCCCAAATCCTCCCCACTCCTCTCTCCCGCACTGTCCCTGGAGTGGACACACCCCAATACTCTGACCAGTCTCCCTATAGACCAGAACCAATCAAGAAACTGGACCATTATCGTGTAGTCAGAGAACAGATACTTCCTATATTTTTTTTCTTGTGTTCGTTCTCGTGGGTATTTTTTTTCTCCCGTGTTTTGCTCTACTAGACTGTTTCCATTCACTGTTCTTGTTCTGAAGACACACTGGCAGGCTATGATTTCTGTCTTGGTGAGCGCATGATTCAGCGTGTCCAAAAGTTGCAAACAGAATATTACTTGTACATACTTCTTCGGTTGGGGTACAAAATTATGATCAGGACCAACAGAAGTCTCAATTGGCTCTCCATGGATTACAGAGAGAGGAAATTTGAAAGCTTCAGTGGAGGGCAACACACACACACACATATATTTTTTATTTTATTTTTTTTTTGGAAGGAAAATATTGAATGAGTGGGAGGGGGAGAAAAGGATAGATGAGAATAATAATAAAAAAAAAAAGATAAAGAACATGATGATGGTGAAAAAGAAGAAGAAGAAGAAGAAGAAGAAGAAGAAGAAGAAGAAGAAGAAGAAGAAGAAGAAGAAGAAGAAGAAGAAGAAGAAGAAGAAGAAGAAGAAAAAGAAGAAGAAGAAGAAGAAGAAGAAGAAGAAGAAGAAGAAGAAGAAGAAGAAGAAGAAGAAGAAGAAGAAGAAGAAGAAGAAGAAGAAGAAGAAGAAGAAGAAGAAGAAGAAGAAGAAGGTGGAGGAGGAGGAGGAGGAGGAGGAAGAGGAGGAGGAGAAGAAGAAAAAAAAATCAGAGAGAGAGAGCACGAGAAAGAAACAGAGAGAGAGGTTTTCATAATTAAGTTAAAGCACCCCTTCGGACAAAAAAACTGAAAAGATGAAGCTCTAAACTCACCTACAGACTGTGGCGGCTCGAACAAGAAAAGATGGTTCTCCGAGAGAGAGAGAGAGAGAGAGAGAGAGAGAGAGAGAGAGAGAGAGAGAGAGAGAGAGAGAGAGAGAGAGAGAGAGAGAGAGAGAGAGAGAGAGAGAGAGAGAGAGAGAGAGAGAGAGAGAGAGAGAGAGAGAGAGAGAGAGAGAGAGAGAGACAGAGACAGAGACAGAGACAGAGACAGAGAGAGAATGATAGAATGATAGAATGAGGCAGAGAGAAGGAGAGAGCGTTGAGATTTAATAGGGATCAATACTAGAGAAAACTGAGGATAGGCGGTGAAAAACATAAAAGAATATAGAGACATGGAATAAACAGAGAAGAGAAAAAAAATTTACGAATACGATATTCAGATTGACAGACTTACGCGAGAGGAGGAGGGGGAGGGGAGAGAGAGAGAGAGAGAGAGAGAGAGAGAGAGAGAGAGAGAGAGAGAGAGAGAGAGAGAGAGAGAGAGAGGGAGGAAGAGAGAGAGGGAGGGAGAGAGAGAGAGGGAGAGAAAGAGAGGGAGAGAGAGAGATAGAAAGACTGAGATTGAGAGTGAGTGTATGTGTATGAGAGAAAGAGAGAAAGAGAGAGAGTGAGAGTGAGTGTATGTGTATGAGAGAGAGAGAGGAAGGTGGAACTATAAATTACTCATCTATGATCAACATTCTCATATATAATCCTTTTTCCATTACATTCTAGAAATTACTTTGCTTCTAAAACTTTCGAAAATCTACAGTCTCTGTCGAGATACATACATCTAACCGTTATTCTAATACGGCATCAAAGAGATTTTAAAATCTGAAACTGCGGTAAATCTGAAATAAATCTCCTTGTCACAAGCTATCACATCATTTCATACGTCTAGTCTGCTTTAGAAGATTTTAAAATACATGTATATCTTTTTTATTAGCGACATCAACATCTCTCTCTCTCTCTCTCTCTCTCTCTCTCTCTCTCTCTCTTTCTCTCTCTCTTTTTCTCTCTCACTTTCTTTCTCTCTCTCTCTCTTTCTCTCTCTCTCTCTCTCTTTCTTTCTCTCTCTCTCTCTCTCTCTCTCTCTCTCTCTCTCTCTCTCTCTCTCTCTTTCTCTATCTTTCTCTCTCTCTTTCATCCCTATCACCATCATACCACTTTTCGTCTTTTGTACTCTCTCTCTCTCTCTCTCTCTCTCTCTCTTTCTCTATCTTTCTCTCTCTCTTTCATCCCTATCACCATCATACCACTTTTCGTCTTTTGTACTCTCTCTCTCTCTCTCTCTCTCTCTCTCTCTTTCTCTATCTTTCTCTCTCTCTTTCATCCCTATCACCATCATACCACTTTTCGTCTTTTGTACTCTCTCTCTCTCTCTCTCTCTCTCTCTCTCTCTCTCTCTCTCTCTTTCTCTATCTTTCTCTCTCTCTTTCATCCCTATCACCATCATACCACTTTTCGTCTTTTGTACTCTCTCTCTCTCTCTCTCTCTCTCTCTCTCTTTCTCTATCTTTCTCTCTCTCTTTCATCCCTATCACCATCATACCACTTTTCGTCTTTTGTACTCTCTCTCTCTCTCTCTGTCTCTTTCATCCCTATCATCATCATATCACTTTTCGTCTTTTGTACGTACTCTCCTTCTCTCATCCCAATCCCCATCATATCACTTTCGCCCTTTTTACTATCTTTCTCTCTCTCTCTCTCTCTCTCTCTCTCTCTCTCTCTCTCTCTCTCTCTCTCTTTTGTTATCCTCTTCCACTCTTTCCTTTGCACTTTTCGAGGCTAGATCTACCCCAAGCACCTTTGATTTTGATCTTATTTTTTTACCCCCTACTTCTCTTATGGGTTTACTTGTCCCACTCTTCTCTGATTTTTGCTGTCCCTCCCGCTCTCTCCCAATAATCCTCTAATTTCCTCCCTTACCCTTCTTGTCAACAGTTTTCTCCCGTTATCTCCATCTCTGTCGGTCATACAATCAGACTAGCAACCTCTAACACACATTCTTTTCTTTCCCCTCAATCGTAAATCAATTTGATGGCATAACTTCCATTCATCCCGTGTTAAAATTATTGTATACCGTGTTTGCCCTCATTTTATTCTTTATTCGTTGTTCTATTCCTCAACAGTTCTTCCTTCGTTTATGAGGGTCTATCAGTCTGTCTTCGATTTTCTCTTTCTATTTTTAAGCATGTTTGTATGGTAGGCTATATAATGTATGTGTTAACTTGTGCGGGTGTTCTCATGTATGTATGTATGTATGTATGTATGTATGTATGTATGTATGTATGTATGTATGTATGTATGTATGTATGTATGTATGTATGTATGTATGTATGTATGTATGTATGTATGTATGTATGTATGTATGTATGTATGTATGTATGTATGTATGTATGTATGTATGTATGTATGTATGTATGTATGTATGTATGTATGTATGTATGTATGTATGTATGTATGTATGTATGTATGTATGTATGTATGTATGTATGTATGTATGTATGTATGTATGTATGTATGTATGTATGTATGTATGTATGTATGTATGTATGTATGTATGTATGTATGTATGTATGTATGTATGTATGTATGTATGTATGTATGTATGTATGTATGTATGTATGTATGTATGTATGTATGTATGAATGTATGCATGCATTTGTATATGTATGTGTGTATGCATCCAAAATAAATTCACTGTAAAAGGAATTCCCCCATAGTTCTATTTAACCTTATTCCAATACCTCTTTTCTTCTCTCTCTTTGTTTTTCCTGATATGTTGTTATTCTATCCCTCTGCCGGCATTCTCTAGAGGGGTGATTAGCCATCTAAAACATTTTCTTCAGAGAAATTTCTTCTCTAAGAATAACGAAAAAAAAAATTGCCAAAGTAAACTTCCACCCCCCCAGTGCGCAAGGGGGTGGGGGTGGTGAGGAAGAAATTGACTTAAGATAGTTTATGAGAATAAACTAAGGATAGAGGAAATAAATCAAATGTTATCTTGTGAGGATCTTTGGGAATAGACGCTCTAGGAATCAATAACAAACAAAAAATGAAAGTAAAAGCAAAAGGGCGCGGCCACTGCTAACACCGGGATTTCCCGGACAGGATTTTTTTCTCAAAACATGGGGCAAAAAAAAAAATAAAAAAGGATCGGAGATGGGCCATAGAGGCGAGCTTGGCCAAATACCGATACAGTTTCCACCATTAGTTTCCGGTTCACTATTAATGTTTATTTTATGTAATGGACGTATCGATCCAGCCCACAGGAGAGTAGGTGGGCGAAGCTTGTTATAGTGCGGGCTAGACTGACAGAAACAGACGATAAACAGAAATTAAATCTGTTTCCTTATATTGTTTTTATGTTGTTTTTTTTGTTTTGTTTTGTTTTCAGAGACAGACTGATTCAAGAAAAAGAACTTTGATTAGATATGAAACTGATTATTTCTTTCAAAGAATACTTAAACTATGGAGTGAATGACACCAGCCTGCTGTTTAGACATTCCTCGCCATTATTTAATCTGTGACTGTTTACTTTATTCAGATCTCTTTATTGTAAGAAGCTTATGAGGATAATCAGAGTCGGCTCGGAATAGCGTGTCCCGAAGGCCATAGTAATGCTTTCCTCGTGAATCACAGGTTACTCAATAAATCTGGACAGAAAACATAATGGAGGAAAAACAGAAAAAAAGACAATATAAAAAGAATATGTAGAAAAAGTGTATATGATTAAGAAAGACGCAAGCCAAAAAAAAAACCCAGAGCGTTTAGAATTTATGGGTTTTCAATGAGCGTTGCTTTTTAAGTTTGCGTTTAACCCGGCAAAAGAGGAATAGTGGAAGAGAGGGCGCGAGAGAGACAGACAGGTACAGAGAGAAAGATAGATAGATACTGAGAGAGAGAATAGAGAGGAAGGGGGAGAGAACGAGGCGGTGAGAGAAAGAGGAAGATAAAGCAGGGAAGAGAGAGAGCGAGGGAGAGAGAAGCAGTGAGGGAGAGAAAGAGGGACAGAAGGAAGAAGATTGAGCGAGAAAGAGAGAGAGAGAGAGAGAGAGAGAGAGAGAGAGAGAGAGAGAGAGAGAGAGCGAGGGAGAGAGAAGCAGAGAGGGAGAGAAAGAGGGACAGAAGGAGGGAGATTGAGCGAGAGAGAGAGAGAGAGAGAAGCAGAAAGGGAGAGAAAAAGGGACAGAAGGAGGGAGATTGAGCGAGCGAGAGAGAAAGAAGAATATAGAGCGAGAGAGAAAGAGATCATTTTCAAAGTATGCGCTTAACCGAAAATAATACATAAGAGTTACCTATGAAAGTATAGCAAACCATTTACTTTCTCATAAGCAGAACTTGTGTACTTGCAGCATTGTGAAAACTGCGAGTTTTCAAACAAAAGAGTTCAAGATCCACAAAGTAGTAAAGGAAAGAGAAAATCCCGCAACAAGTGGGGGGGGGGGGGGATTTAATTCAGGGGAACTATCCTGTCTAGGCAATAAATTTGATGAAATGAAAATTGATTGTTGTTAGAAGTAACAGTAGTAGTCCCTGGTGGATACGAGGGGGAGATAAACAATGATAGAGGCAGTAAACTTTAAATAGGATTGGATGAGATAATGGAAGAGTTGGTAACAAGGAAGGAAGAAAGTTAATGGGGTCAGACTCATGTAAGGCCACAATTTATTGGTGCGTATTATCTCAAGATGACCTTAGACTTAGTGTGACAGAGACTCTGATTGGTCGACCTACTCGCTGATGACTGCTTTAGAGGCCTCTGGAATTGGTTTGAGTTCGATACTGGATTTCTTGTGGAAATAATTATAGAACGAGATAGAAAGACACATGATTGATATTAAGATTAATAGTTCGACTTATAAACAGATACAAAGAGCTAGATAGACAGACAGATAGAGAGATAGAAAAAGAGATAGAAAGATCTAGATAGACAGATAGATAGAAAAATAGAGCGATAGAAGAAGGGAAAGAGAGAGAGAAAGAGAGAGAGAGAGAGAGAGAGAGAGAGAGAGAGAGAGAGAGAGAGAGAGAGACAGACAGACAGACAGACAGACAGATAGACAGAGAGAGAGACAGACAGAGAGGGAGAGAGATCGAAAAAAAAAGAGAGAGACTGAGAGAGGGGGGGAGAGAGCGAGAGACAGACAGACAGAGACAGAGAGAAAGAGAAAGAGAAATAAATTAGAATATCACTATAGAACAAGGAGAATGAATGATAATACAGGAAAAACAAACAACAAAAAAAGCGACGAAGAAGTGAATTAAAAATTAAAAAAAAATATTAAACAAACTTCAGAAACATGGCTTAGGGAGTTAAACAATACCCAGGTATGCTGTAAGAGGCGCAGAAAGAAACAAGTAATCAAAACAGAAAGATTGTTTGGGAAAACAAGTAAACACAACATCTGCGAAATCTGGGAAACTAAGGTTTGCACATGGGAAAATAAAATGGCGTGAAAATAATTTTGGATGATTACATTGTAGTGAATGAAACAACGAACTGATGAATATGAAATATGTATGTATATATATATAAATATAACATAAATATAATATATAATTATCAATATATATATATATATATATATATATTAAACATATAATATATAATCATTAATATATATATATATATATATATATATATATATTATGCATATAATATATAATCATTTAAAAAAAAAAACAGAGTGAAAATAAATATCAACACACACACACACAAATAAATAGTAATCAAACTAGCAAGAAAACAACTATTCAAAATACTAAAACTGAAAATTCCCTTTACTATTAGGACTTCTTTCTCAGCAAACAAAAAAAAAAATCATTTTTTTAAATTAATTAACTCAAACGACACGCAGAAGCTTCAAAAGTGCCACGACCTCTTCTACATGTTTGATTCTATCTTACACACTCAGTGGTACTAAAACACACATATTGATTTTTTCCATTTAATTAAAATTGTAATATAATAAAAGAAAAACGAAACTGCACAGGGAAAAGTGAAGTAAAAAAAAGTCACCACAAAATGAGTAAAGATAACTTTTATCCATGTCAGTCCCAAGAGGAATCAGGTTTTGCTTTGGACCTGTGATTGACCTCGACTTGGTTGGAAGCTTGGAAAGAGATGACTGGTCTTGTTTATGGGGAACTGTGTAGATCCAGAGAGAAGATAGGGAAAAGAAAGAAAAACAAGAGTGACAGAGGGAGCAAGAAAGAAAGGGAGATAGAAAGGCAGGTCAACAAAACAAGGAAGAGATAGAGAAAGATAAGGAAAGAGAAACAGAGAAAGAAAGAGAAAGAGAGGAGAGAGATAGTGAGAGAGAGAGAAAGAGAGAGAGAGAGAGAGAGAGAGAGAGAGAGAGAGAGAGAGAGAGAGAGAGAGAGAGAGAGAGAGAGAGAGAGCCTGACAGGTTTAGGGATGAAGAGGGATCAAGTAAGAGAAAAGAGGGAGAAAAATAAAAATTGATAAAAAAAAACCAAGATGACGAGAAAGAGAGAATGTATGTAGGAGATTTTGAAAGAAAAAAAAAAGAGAGGGAGAGAGAGAGCAAGAGGAGTACAAGATATAGAGAGATAGCAAAAGGAGTGAAAGAGATAGAGAGAAGGTGCAAGACGCGTGAAGGAGATAAACAGAAACTATGATATCGAGAGTGAGAGAGACCTCACGCCCTCTCTCCGGGTCTATCTCCGGACTATGGATGTGACCTTGTAGTATATGGAGAGGCTATTGATCTGTATGCTCATGAAAATGGAGGGGGTATGGATAGGGTTAACAGAGCCCGTGTTGGATTATTATGGTTGGGGTAGAGAGGAAAAAAGAGGAAGAAGAAGGAGATAGCAGGAGGGGGGAGTTGGGAGAAGGTCCACTCTTGGAATAGAAGAGAGGGAATTGACTTCGAGGAAAGAACTTGCTAGAAATAAGGATAGGATAGAGAAGAGAGACAGAGAGAGACAGACAGAGAGAGAGAGGGAGAGAGAGTGAAAGTTAGATAGACAGATAGATAAAAAGAAAGAGAGATAATGAGAGAAAGACAGAGAGATCGATAGATAGACATATAGATAGAGAGAAAAAAAAGAGAGATAATAAGGAAAAAGAGAGGGAAAGAGAGAGAGAGGGAGAGAGAAAGAGAGAAAGAGTGAAAGTTAGACAGATAAATAGAAAGAAAGAGAGATAATGAGAGAAAGACAGAGAGACAGATAAATCGACATATAGATAGAGAGAAAGAAAGAGAGATAATGAAGAGAAAGAGAGAGAGAGAGACAGAGAGAGACAGAGAGAGAGACAGAGAGAGAGACAGAGACAGAGACAGAGACAGACAGACAGAGAGAGGAAGAGAGAGAGAGATAGATAGATAGATAGATAGATAGATAGATAGATAGATAGAGAGAGAGAGAGAGAGAGAGAGAGAGAGAGAGAGAGAGAGAGAGAGAGAGAGAGAGAGAGAGAGAGAGAGAGAGAAAGAGAGAGAAAGACGGAGGGACAGATAGACAAAAAAGCAGTAAAACTAAGAAATTCCTTTTAGAACTGACATCTGATGATGTGAGTGCTGGCTTAAAAAATAAACAAAATAAAAAGATTTTAATGTGCTGACTGGTTAGAACTGCAGCTCTTCCAGCTGATCATTACAAATGATTTGACAGAAACCTTCGAACAGCGACACATAGTTGTGGTTAGGATTGTGTTCGTCATTGTGTTGTTTTGATGATGGAATTAGAAACCACATGGGGAAAACCAGTGAGGCTGCATATTAAGTAAGGTTAGCATGTCGTGTGAACTGTAATAAATTAAACATTGAACATGTTGTATAGACAATTTGTTATAATACTTATTTCTGATAGTAAACAAGTTATTTTAAACCGCACAATACAGTAGAAATGTAACAAATAGAATCAATATCATATAAACAAAATTTCCAAATATACTGTACATGTTTTGTTCTATGTGGTCTGCACCTGTGATTGCAAACCTAATGACATCATTTGACGGATTTGTTTTCATATTGCTTCCCTTGGTCAATGTATCTTAGCCAAGTTTGATTTCACTGAATAACAAATTTCAACTGTTGAACATCTTAACATAACAAACGAACGATACGGTAACCAACTGACAACGGGTTATCATATGCAATAGTGGAAAAACGAAAGGTAGAAGAAAAAAAATTTAAAGAATGTCAAAAGTGGAGGTTGAGGCAATCATTAAAAACCTGTCCTACGGAATTAAGATAGCATTATGGGGCCAACAACTCGAGGGAATAAGGAATACAAACATTTTTTTTTTGTTATTTACGAAACCTTTCTGTCCAAAATTCAAGTTCTATGCTGGGGTAGAAATCGAGAGAATTTCTTTCTGTCCAGTTTGGTTCCCTGTGCAGTTTTGCTAGCCCTGACGCAGGCTTAGTAAAGCTAAGACGATACCAAACACAATAAGCGCAGGCGGTAGACCGTTAAACTAGAGAAACAGATGTCCGGGTTCAAGTCCTGGTTAGACCATCATGGAATCAAAACCCATCGAACCAGCCTTATCCTTATCTTTGAGGTCTCAAGATAAAAAAATATTTCGGAAAAAATGTCAGTGAAAGTCATTGAGGATCTAGAGATAAACTGACTAGCAATGTCAAAAAGTCGAGTTTCAAACTAAAGAAAAACAACAAATTAAAAAGAAAAGGAAGAAACTGGCATTTATTACAATAACAGAATACAAGGATTCTGAGGCGTTATTTTTATGCATTTTGTTATGCACGTTGAATTAAGAAGTTCTGTTTTATACAGCTAGAATTTGCAAAATATTATTTTGATTCTGTCTTTTTACTGTCAACCTTGGTCAATATTTGTATTGAACGCTTAAATGAAGTTCATGTAATGGAAAGACAAATAAACCAGTGCCTGTGAAATTAACCTTAACAGCAACTGGCGAGGAGCTTGCCTCAGAACTTGATAGCTTCGGACAGCAACGTATCCACATGCTTAGCGCTATAGCTGGTCTTAGGGGTC
>JAWDGP010002576.1:245000-260000 GCA_033675545.1 Elysia crispata
CTCTCTCTCCTTGCTCTCTGTCCTCTCTCTCCTTGCTGTCTGTCCTCTCTCTCCTTGCTGTCTGTCCCCTCTCTCCTTGCTGTCTGTCCTCTCTCCTTGCTCTCTGTCCTCTCTCTCCTTGCTCTCTGTCCTCTCTCTCCTTGCTGTCTGTCCTCTCTCTCCTTGCTCTCTGTCCTCTCTCTCCTTGCTGTCTGTCCTCTCTCTCCTTGCTCTCTGTCCTCTCTCTCCTTGCTGTCTGTCCTCTCTCTCCTTGCTCTCTGTCCTCTCTCTCCTTGCTGTCTGTCCTCTCTCTCCTTGCTCTCTGTCCTCTCTCTCCTTGCTGTCTGTCCTCTCTCTCCTTGCTCTCTGTCCTCTCTCTCCTTGCTGTCTGTCCCCTCTCTCTCCTTGCTCTCTGTCCTCTCTCTCCTTGCTCTCTGTCCTCTCTCTCCTTGCTCTCTGTCCTCTCTCTCCTTGCTGTCTGTCCTCTCTCTCCTTGCTCTCTGTCCTCTCTCTCCTTGCTGTCTGTCCTCTCTCTCCTTGCTGTCTGTCCTCTCTCTCCTTGCTCTCTGTCCTCTCTCTCCTTGCTCTCTGTCCCCTCTCTCCTTGCTGTCTGTCCTCTCTCTCCTTGCTGTCTGTCCTCTCTCTCCTTGCTGTCTGTCCTCTCTCTCTCCTTGCTGTCTGTCCTCTCTCTCCTTGCTGTCTGTCCTCTCTCTCCTTGCTCTCTGTCCTCTCTCTCCTTGCTGTCTGTCCTCTCTCTCCTTGCTCTCTGTCCTCTCTCTCCTTGCTGTCTGTCCTCTCTCTCCTTGCTGTCTGTCCTCTCTCTCCTTGCTCTCTGTCCTCTCTCTCCTTGCTGTCTGTCCTCTCTCTCCTTGCTCTCTGTCCTCT
The DNA here is from genome assembly GCA_033675545.1 of Elysia crispata. Taxonomy (NCBI): domain Eukaryota; kingdom Metazoa; phylum Mollusca; class Gastropoda; family Plakobranchidae; genus Elysia; species Elysia crispata. The sequence goes on from JAWDGP010002576.1 coordinate 245,865, forward strand.
CTCTCCTTGCTGTCTGTCCTCTCTCTCCTTGCTGTCTGTCCTCTCTCTCTCTCCTTGCTCTCTGTCCCTCTCTCTCCTTGCTGTCTGTCCTCTCTCTCCTTGCTCTCTGTCCTCTCTCTCCTTGCTGTCTGTCCTCTCTCTCCTTGCTGTCTGTCCTCTCTCTCCTTGCTGTCTGTCCTCTCTCTCCTTGCTGTCTGTCCTCTCTCTCCTTGCTGTCTGTCCTCTCTCTCCTTGCTGTCTGTCCTCTCTCTCTCCTTGCTGTCTGTCCTCTCTCTCTCCTTGCTGTCTGTCCCCTCTCTCCTTGCTGTCTGTCCTCTCTCTCCTTGCTCTCTGTCCTCTCTCTCCTTGCTGTCTGTCCCCCTCTCTCCTTGCTGTCTGTCCTCTCTCTCCTTGCTGTCTGTCCTCTCTCTCCTTGCTGTCTGTCCTCTCTCTCCTTGCTCTCTGTCCTCTCTCTCCTTGCTCTCTGTCCCTCTCTCCTTCCTCTCTCTCCTCTCTCTCTCTCTTGCTCTCTGTCTCTCTCTCCTTGCTGTCTGTCCTCTCTCTCCTTGCTCTCTGTCCTCTCTCTCCTTGCTCTCTGTCCTCTCTCTCCTTGCTGTCTGTCTTCTCTCTCCTTGCTCTCTGTCCTCTCTCTCCTTGCTGTCTGTCCTCTCTCTCCTTGCTGTCTGTCCTCTCTCTCCTTGCTGTCTGTCCTCTCTCTCCTTGCTCTCTGTCCTCTCTCTCCTTGCTGTCTGTCCTCTCTCTCCTTGCTCTCTGTCCTCTCTCTCCTTGCTCTCTGTCCTCTCTCTCCTTGCTCTCTGTCCTCTCTCTCCTTGCTCTCTGTCCTCTCTCTCCTTGCTGTCTGTCCTCTCTCTCCTTGCTGTCTGTCCTCTCTCTCCTTGCTCTCTGTCCTCTCTCTCCTTGCTGTCTGTCCTCTCTCTCCTTGCTGTCTGTCCTCTCTCTCCTTGCTGTCTGTCCCTCTCTCCTTGCTCTCTGTCCTCTCTCTCCTTGCTGTCTGTCCCCTCTCTCTCCTTGCTCTCTGTCCCTCTCTCTCCTTGCTGTCTGTCCTCTCTCTCCTTGCTCTCTGTCGTCTCTCTCCTCGCTGTCTGTCCTCTCTCTCCTCGCTGTCTGTCCTCTCTCTCCTTGCTCTCTGTCCCTCTCTCTCCTTGCTCTCTCTCCCTCTCTCTCCTTGCTCTCTGTCCCTCTCTCTCCTTGCTGTCTGTCCTCTCTCTCCTTGCTGTCTGTCCTCTCTCTCCTTGCTGTCTGTCCTCTCTCTCCTTGCTCTCTGTCCTCTCTCTCCTTGCTCTCTGTCCCTCTCTCTCCTTACTCTCTGTTCTCTCTCTCCTTGCTCTCTGTCCTCTCTCTCCTTGCTCTCTGTTCTCTCTCTCCTTGCTCTCTGTCCTCTCTCTCCTTGCTGTCTGTCCTCTCTCTCCTTGCTGTCTGTCCTCTCTCTCCTTGCTGTCTGTCCTCTCTCTCCTTGCTGTCTGTCCTCTCTCTCCTTGCTGTCTGTCCTCTCTCTCCTTGCTGTCTGTCCTCTCTCTCCTTACTCTCTGTTCTCTCTCTTTTTGCTCTCTGTCCTCTCTCTCCTTGCTCTCTGTCTTCTCTCTCCTTGCTCTCTGTCCTCTCTCTCCTTGCTCTCTCCTTCTCTCTCTCCTTGCTCTCTCCCCCCTCTCTCTCTCTCTTGTTCTCTCTCCCTACCTTTTTCTGCATTGAATAATCTGAATTCAATAACAAAATTCCTTTCCCTCGACTCTCTTATATCTCATATTTTCCAGTTTGAGCGAGTTTATTACAGTGAAACTATCACTTACAGTGACGTACCTGTATACATCTTATCAAAACAATGCCATGTAGCCGGTAACGTAAACAACAATCAATCACAACAAACAGACATCCAGCCTCCCCGCGAGTTGCATCGTTTACGTCATAACTCCCATATGAGCAGAAGAATTACTGTGTCTGGCTCAAAATAATTCCCTCTTCACATTCATCAAAACTGAAAATAAATCAGTAGGAAAACCCAAAAGGTCACATATTTTTACATTGTTTTTTTTTGCTGATTCTTCTCAGCTTTTTGAGAATTCTAAGGGATGTAGAGAAGCTATGTGTGGTGAACGCATTTTATGCCTTACACACGTTGTTATGTGAGTACATTTATTGTGGGATGAAAGATGCTCTGGCATTGTGAAAACTCACTGGAACAATGAGTTTGCTGTGTTTGGGATAAATCTTACCGGTCTTTGATAGAGTTAACGTTTTGCTGAGGTAAAATTTACAGCGTTATAGTTTCACAAATTATTTCCGACTGATTTGCTCAGTCTCACTGGGTGAAATACATAGCGAGGCATACCGAGGTACGGGCTAAGAAACAAAAACTCTAAAAAGTGAGTTATTATCGTCATAGGCGACGAAGAAGGCGTCGAGAGGAGGAAACGACTATCCATTGCAGCACTGACAAAGCTTCTAAATGTCTGGATCAAAGGAGATAAGATTAAAAGAAAGACCAAGCTGAAATTATACAGGTCGCTCGTAAAATCAATACTTGTCTACAACTGCGGCACCTGGGCACTGACAAAATCTTCAAAGAAGAAAAATTAAATGCATTTCATCGTAAACAGCTGAGGAAAGTTCTCAACATCAAATACCCCGTTAAAATCACAAATTCATCTCTTTACAACAAGTGCGAGGAACACCCCCTTTCTATTTATATACTTGAGAACAGGTGGCGCCTTTTCGGGCACATACTTAGAAGAAATATTGAAATACCTGCTAATAAATCAATGAACAGCTATTTCGCCACACACGGAAAAAAGTTTCGGGGACGCCCTTTAACAACACTACCAGTCGTCCTCAACAAAGACCTATCAAGACTACAAGAAAACACATTACAACTCACAACTAGGGAAGACCTCGAACACCTAAGATGCATCGCCCAGAACAGACAGCAATGGAGAGAACTGTCGACGAGAACTCCGAAAAGCTGCCGAAGCGCCCCCGTCGGACGACTGAGACGCGGAAGGCCCTAAGTCAAGTCAAGTCAAGTATTATCATTTAACCATTTGGCAAATATAGACTAGTTGATATTTTTCTTGTGTGGACCTCTGGAATGAACGAAAAGTGTGATCTGAGCATTTTTGTCTTGACTATGCTGAAAACCCGGAAAAAAATAGATCACTATAACCCTTAATATACTATATAAAGTTTGTGGGTTTCGGCGACCTGGCCTCTAATGAAGGAAGCCTCTATGTAAAACCAAGGTATATATAAAGTGTTTTAGATTGAGCTTTGTCCGTTGATGGTTAAAAAACAGATAATTTGCCATCAAAGACGTCCATTGGAACTACAATATTACAAATATACCCATGTCTATGTATAATGAATCTTGTTAAGTTCTCCTCCTTATCTTGCTCTTATTACTTTAACAAACTGTAAACCCCGATCTCTGAACGGGACGCTGGTGTCAATTTGCTGGGCCTGGGATGCGTGTATATATTAAACAGTCTTATAAATGGTCTTCATATCTATCCTTATATTTATACGATCCAGATATATGCCTCCTTATATCCATCTTTCACCCAGGATCTAAATATCTCGATAGCGCTTATTCAAAACACGAAATTAACATGGCGAACTTAAATCCTTTTGGATTAAAGAAGATCGACCGATTCTACAGTTTCCCAGTTTTTAAACCCTTTAAACGCTTATTAGAGAGCTGTGAATCTCGCATTGAGTGCATGAAAGTGCACTGCCTTGCGGAATTCTTAGTCGGGCAGTCATTTAAACCTGCATGATATTGAATGTTTTGAAAAAAATGTAATGAGATTTGGATTAAACAAAATTATTATTCTAAGCCTAAAAGTTAAATCTATATCTATATAGATGTAGATCTTAACCTATAATATTGATATCAGTCTTGCTGATGTAAATATCTAGACGCTAGATATAGATCCTATAGTCCAAGCAACTTTTTGAGATTCTTTATTAGATCTCACACTATAACGTGTATACCTAAATCTATTTCAGACGGTTTTACATCTGCCGCCGCCTACATTGTATGCCTACTTTCAGTTTGATTCCCGCCATCTCTGTCCAGCTGTGCTTACAGAATTAGTTCGCACATTCATCTTTTTCTTTTTAGAAAATAATAATCAACTTTTTTCCTTTAATTTCCGCAAAACATTATTTTGAGGAAAAATAATATTATCACTCCAATCTTTAGGACAATTTACAACTTTATGCCAAATTTGACGCTCCTAGGTGGTCTAGAAATGCTCTGTTAGATGGTCCTCATTTTTCGCCTAAGTCGATTATATATAGATGAAACATAAAGTCATCCGTCCAACTGGATATAACTGCAAACTACTTTTTGTCTCACAGACTTGCATCGCATTAACAACAGAATTCAGTTTAGAAAAGTCCATTTGACGACCAAAAGGGACACTTTCATGATTCCGTGCTGTATGGAAAAACATTATCTTGCTGCTACGTATGAAATGAACACAGCACAATGCTGCTGTTTATAATAATGCAAGAGGATAGGAATCAGTGGTTTGAGGCGGATACATGACATGACACTCAAGACGTCAACACGGCGCTTGTGTCACGTGAAAGAATGTATCGTGAAGACTGTGGGTCTAGTGTCAGGATTCGAACCTCGGAGCTGCAGAACCTATATCTAGAGCGCTAACTACTGAGCGAGTCACGTGAAAGAATGTATCGTGAAGCCCATTTTCCAACAACAAGACTGTGGGTCTAGTGTCAGGATTCGAACCTCGGAGCTCCAGAACCTGTTTCTAAAGCGCTAACTACTGAGCGAGTCACGTGAAAGAATGTATCGTGAAGCCCATTTTCCAACAAGACTGTGGGTCTAGTGTCAGGATTCGAACCTCGGAACTCCAGAACCTATATCTAGAGCGCTAACTACTGAGCGAGTCACGTGAAAATCAAAATAAAATCAAATCCGACGGATATGAGAAGGAAATATAAAATAACGCTCCTCTAAAAAAGTGGAGAACAAATTCCAAACTGCGGTCATCGTAATGTGGGAACATCGTATAGTAAATAGATGAAGATTTGTAAACTTTGAAGAGGTGATTGGTATTTAAGCTCGCTCTAAACAAAGAAAGTGATGTGACAATGTGCAATTGTAAGGTATGCAGTTGTCAAAACAATATTTATAGTATTATGATACTATGTAAACTATTTCCATGGTTAACCTTATAGCATTCGATATGACCTTGACATTGTTGTTGCTTTATTGCTTATTGGTTTGCTTGTATGTTGAAATATTGATTGAAAATGATGATTAATATATATATATATATATATATATATATATATATATATATATATATATATATATATATATTTATGATTAGATCCAAGATAAAAGTTTATGAGTGAACCGCCCAAATGCACCAACAGGGCCACAACTCTTCTCCTAAATTATTCTTTTTAAAGCATAGTTAAGATGGTAAGTCGATAACCCTTTTGTGGGACAAGGAAGACTGGTCAAAGATCAACTATAATTATATTGTGCCAATTATTTAAAAAAAAAACGCCAGGCAGAATGATATTTGGCGTCAGAGGACGAAAAATACGTAAGATGAACATTTTGATCGGTATCTGGCTCCTTGTGAGTTGAGTGATTAATGCAATCTTTGGATACTTTGGCCTGTTGTGAGTCTACCGAGAAGTCAGTTCTTTATAAAACTTAAGTTTGGGACAGTTTTAATGAAAATACTTTCATCCTTTGTTTCCTTCCTCTTGTTCTCTCTCTCTCCCTCTCTCTCTCTCTCTCTCTCTCTCTCTCTCTCTCTCTCTCTCTCTCTCTCTCATTCTCTTTCTCTTTTCCTCTACTTTTTCTGTCTCTACCTAAAATAAAGCCTTTGATAAATACCGCTTTAGTTTAAACTTCGTAAGTCCTGAAACTCTGCACCATCCGTGACGTGCCAGTATAATAATTCTACCCTCAGCACCTACACATCTCTAACTGATGTTGTCAGCGACACCTGCTGTCAGCAGTTGCCACTCACAGAGTCAGCGCCACACACAGACAGACAGCAGAAGTGGGTTTTACTACCCCAAATCAGACATAATCGTCAGGCTGAGAGAGTGATATTTCCACAGTTCCATGGCCGACCATCTTTCAACAGCTCCTCCTCCAGCTAGTCTAGGGCTGGCCCAGACCCCACTCCACATCTCCATCATGTCTGGAGTCGATGTGTCATGAATCATTGATAATTGTAGCATCTCTGTTTGAGACAGGTTGGTTTCCCCTTGTTTTTGGATTTAGCGTTGTCTGTTTTGTGTTACATATTTCTCTTTGCTTCTCCCCGTTATCATCCCACTCCCAGCACCAAACTTCAGCTTATTTCTCTTTTTGTACGCGAGTAAAGAAATCAGAGGTTCGGTATATTTGGGGATACCTAAGGATAGAATTTAATAAAGAAAGCTTCTTTAACATCACAGTTTAATTCTATTTAAAAATTTATACAATATGGAACTGTGGCAAAGAAAAACAAACAATAGTGTCTCTCACGTTATGAACTATGATTAAACAATACACAGACAGTTGAAGTCTCACGGGTATGCTCAACTATGAAAAACCCACAAGCGGAGGCTTTTCTTACGACATAAATTGCTGCTTTTGGAAGCCCTGGTCTTGTTGGCTAGTTCATGTTGGAACACATTGTTTTACCCTGTACCTTCACCCGGAAAAAAGTAGTCGGTAGGTCGAGGGTTAGAATGCCTGCCCCAATATCGATAGTCTTCGAGGGTTCGAACCCTCCCCCCCCTCATCGTCGGTCGGGGAATTTAGGGCCTAATTCTTTCACATTTACCATACCAGATAGAGGATTGCCTTATATCCGAAAAAGACCAAAGATCACGTTGTTTTAGGCAGGCTGTATCAAGCAATCAATGGAACAAACTAAAAAGCTCAAATCAGTTTCTGGTAATTTATGACGAGTTCTAAAGCAGTACTGACAGCGTGAGAGGGGAGATACCAACTCAACCAACCAGTAATGCTGGAGGAAATGTTTTCTTTCCACTTTGTAAAATAAGAAGTAAACGAGAGACTGCTCTGGTGCAGTGAAAATATAAAGATCCAAGAAGCTGGCCCAGCTAATGAAATGATTCCAAGCAACTTTCATTTCTAAAACTAACACACAGTAAGACATTCAAGAGAAGAGAATCTTCCAAAATGACAGCCCGCTGTCAAAAAAAGGTGTCCTTTTAAAATCTCTCTTGCTTTTCGAAATGCCTATGTTCTTGTCACGTCTTGTTTTTCTTGTATCTAAGCCCACTTTGGCGTGTTTGAAAGCCCTTGTAAGTTTGAAAAGGCTTTAAAAGCTGTCATCCTATAAGGTGCGAGTGACACCCCCTTAAGTTTCTGTTTGTGTCTCGACACGTCTTTACCCATCGCCAGGAAAATTGAATAAGCACTCATTAGAATCATGCGCTCTACGGCGGCAAGAAGAAACTCAATGTTTAGACACCCGTTGTTTTACATTCATTATAATCATTATTTCTTTTTCTGTTCGTTAATTTTTTTTTCCTTTTTCCCTTTTATTCTTTTATTTTAGACTCTTAGTTTATTTTGAAGGTGTAAGTCTTACATATGTGTACTATATTCCTTGTGCAACTCTTTTACATATCTTGTCTGTCCATCTGTCTGTCTATCTATCTGTCTGTCTGTCTGTCTGTCTATTTGTTTGTCTGTCTGTCTGTCTGTCTCTGTCTCTGTCTCTCTCTGTCTCTGTCTCTGTCTCTCTCTCTCTGTCTCTCTCTGTCTCTCTGTCTCTCTCTGTCTCTCTCTGTCTCTGTCTCTCTCTCTTTCTCCATTATCTACTTATCTCTCTCGTAATCGCCTCTCTTTTGCTTTCTCTCTTTTACGAATTTCGTGTACTCTGAATTTTCCAAAGAATTTTATATGCCCCCCCCCCCCCTCTCTCTCTCTCTCTCTCTCTCTCTATAAATATATATATATATATATATATATATATAAATATCTGTCTTTATCTCTGTGTGTCTTTCTCTCCTTTACCGCCACACCTCTCTCTGTCAATCTATCTCTCCATCTTTCTTTCTTTTCTTTAAATATCATTTTTCACAAGGAAGGTTACATGGTTCTATCTCTCTATATTTCGCTTCCTTTCTATTCTTTCTATGCCTTTTCTATACATGGTAAATTTTCACTTTAAATTTTCTCGAGAGAATCACTTAGGAAACTAAAACTGAAAGAACCAAGTATAAAAAAAGCAAGAAAAGGGAAAAAACGTAAAACGAGAACTAATTTCATTCAAGATTTTCAAAAAATCCCATTTCTAAAACATGACTTTACTTCCCAAATGCTGCACCATGTAAACACAACAAGCACACACACACACACACACACACACTTGGAAACATTATAATAACAGACACAATGTGGATTGACGTTATAAAATCTGGTAAAATATGCTGGGAAAAAAGATGGGACTACTGGGGCCCTGTTAGCCCAATATTCTTCTGTTTACATCCCACAGATGTATAAACTGTCTGCGATTTTGCGAGCAAATATGCTCTTTGCCTCCCAGACACGCACATCATTAAGGCGGGCTTGGCTGAAGGTGAAATCTCTCGTTGTATTGAAACAACCAACTAAGCACGGCCGTGAGCCCGGAGCTGTAGAACATAGAGAACCTGTATGTGTTACAGGATTGCTGTGTTTGTTCCTCCTCCCAGTGCATGTCGGGAAACAAACAATCTCGCAGAATTCTCGATATTCACGGCCGTCTTGCCGCTAGTCACTGTGTCCAGGTCTTGTAGCTTAATTGAACACTTAAGTTCACGGCAGGGAATCGGTGGCCCACAGTTAGAACACTTGTCTTGAAACATAGAAGGATTAGAACTCTGTCACAGCGAGGCCTTGCCTTCCGTTTTCGGTAAGTGAGTATGAGTCTTATTCTTCCACCCTGTGCCTTAAAGGAGTTTCTTAAAAGACCAAGGTCTGGCCTGAGAATTGAGAAACGTGTATGTATATCAAATCGATCCTCAAGGAATCTAATTGAGGTATTGAATATGAAAGGAGCGCTACAACGGGTGATTACGGTGTGATTCGTTACACATATAAATGAAGTTCTAATCCTACCTGTTTTAATCCATGGATTATGAATATATCTTAAACATAAGCTAACGCTCCTAGGATTTACTATCTTAGATTAGGTAAAAAATAACAACAACTAGTCGTCAGAATATAACTTTGGTCTGGAAAAATATGTTTCATAAAAAATCTGAAATGTTATCTTCTTAATATTAATATTATTTGTGATCTTATCTTTTCAGCATTGAATTCAAAGTGAATCTTTACAGAATGGTCCAGGATTATTACAAAAATCATTGTTTTTTTTTCGTTTCTTTTTTAAGAATAGTCATATGTGTCGTTGAGAATAAGCCAAGATAGTATGAACTACGATTAGTTTTTTTCCTAACATCCACTTAAAATGAAATAATTTACAACATATCCTTTAAACAGAAGTCATGTTATCGTTTGAAAACTAAAATGTTTAAGTTAAAATTAAACAAGTTTAACAAAATATTACAGTACATACTTTGAGCCTCAATGTCCATCAGGACTAGAATATGTAAAGTAGAGTGAAATATTCTACTTCATCAAGCATAACGGCAAAAATAAAAATTCGTAAATCTTCCTAATTGGTAGATGCCAAACCGTGGAGGAATAGGCAAGAAAAGCCGGGAGGAAGGGAGAGAGAGAGCAAAGGAAAGAAATATAAAGAGAAGCGAGAGAGATAAAGGGAAATAGAGAGAAAGAGAAAGATATATAGATAGAAAGAGAGAGAGAAAGAGAGAGAAGAGAGAGAGAAAGAGAGCCAGAGAGAGAGAGAGAGAGAGAGAGAGAGAGAGAGAGAGAGAGAGAGAGAGAGAGAGAAAGAGACAAAGAGAGATGCGTAAACAAAGCATCAGTGATATGATACAGCACCTATCAAGATATAAACAAAGCTTGTTTTCCATTGAAATTCCTGTGATCATAAAACACGCCAGAGCTAGATCTACGTTACATGGAAGCTGTCAGACACATCCCATTTTTTCGCAGAAGCTAATTTCGAAACTTTGTAGATAAGATAAAACCAGCGTTATCCAATGTAAACTAACATGTCTTCACTCTCATCTGGCGCAGACCTGTCTTATGTGCAAAAAATATTGTTGGCCTTTGCTTCCACGTTTAAAGTGATAAATGGCTTTACTCAACAGGAGAAAATGATATCTTTTCTTTCTTTTCTTATTTTTTACTTTTTTTTTTTTCTAATTGAACATAATGTGCTTATTTAAACCAACATTTGGAGAAGGTGTGTGAATTTTCGACACGGCTTTCTTTGGCGTAATACGATAACCAGATACATGAATAGTAAACGAAAAGAAATTATAAATGCTAGAGAAGAGAGAGAGAGAGAGAGAGAGAGAGAGAGAGATCGAGATAGAAAGATAGAGAGAAAGAGACAGACAGACAGACAGAGACAGAGACATAGAGACAGAGAGACAGAGAGAGAGAAAGAGAGAGAAGGAGAGAGAGAGTGACAGACAGACAGAGACAGAGACATAGAGACAGAGAGACAGACAGAGAGAGAAAGAGAGTGAAGGAGAGAGAGAGAGAGAGAGAGAGAGAGAGAGAGAGAGAGAGAGAGAGAGAGAGAGAGAGAGAGAGAGAGAGAGAGAGAGAGAGAGAGTGACAGACAGACAGACAGAAAGTGTGCGGAAGGAAAAGAGGCGGGAAAAGAAAAATTTCCGGGAGAGATGAGGTGGATAAGCTACACGAGAGAGAGAGAGAGAGAGAGAGAGAGAGAGAGAGAGAGAGAGAGAGAGAGAGAGAGAGAGAGAGAGAGATACTGAGTGTGATAAAAAGTGTAAGAGTAAAAAAAAAATGCAGGGATGAAGAAGTGAATCCAAGACAGGGCAAACATAAAGTAACATGCAACGAAAAGAAATTATCCGGAGGCAATTAAAATTCCAACGGGAAAATTCCTTGATAGTGATAAATCTTGATCACTGCTAATAAAATAGAACAGCCAATTTCCACAAAACAAAACAACCTCCTCTGGTTTTGAGCCATTGACAAGAACGTGAAAAAAAATTCAAACTCAAAAAATATAATCGACATTAAAATACCCAGAGGTAAAGCTAAAAAAAAATAACGGAGGTAGCTTCAAGTCAAGGTAATCTATTACTTTGTGCTTCCAGTGTCAACAACCCTGGTAAGGCTGGCAATGCGAGACCGACAGTCTGCTGCAGTTTTTGCTTGTAGTTTTTCGAGCTGAGGTGAAAAAAAAAAGTACTAAAAAACAGAAACAAAAGTAAAAAAAAAAAAAAAACAACAACAAAAGAAAAAAAACAAAAACAACAACAACAAAAAAAAAAAAAAAAACACAACAAAACTCAGAGAATGACGTTGCTTGGATTATGGCAACTGATCTGTGCTTTTTCACGCGATACGACTAAACCCAATAGACTAAGTCCAGCTACTACAGACACTAAAAGTCGCGACTCCTATATTTTTATTTTTCGTTCTTTTTTTTTTTTTCGGAGGAGACTACATTCTCATTCTTAGTGATGTGCTGTCATCTTTTGGTCTTTAGTTTGCGTATCTTTGAACATAGGAATTATGGTGTGGGCTGCTGGGAGATTTCCCGGAGAACAGTATGGGTCCCTCTTTGTCAAGACGCTGGTTCTAAGATACTGTCGGAACTCTGAAACCAGACTGATAATCTAGCGCAGGTTTTTTTTTTTATCCATCTCCAAATCGTCTAGAGACGAGGAAGTGCTCTTGTTTTTTTTTTTCCCATGCTAACAGATATCAAAATATTGGAATCACAGGAGCATCCATTCATCTAATAGACCAGTTTCAAATGGGCAGCATATTTTGGAAAGTTCTGCTTGTTGCAACAGACGTGTGGATCTGTCACACAAATCTGAGATACAGAAAGGCGCAGGAGACGAGAGTAAAGCGTGATGTAAATCAGCCAATCAAGAAACGGCACAAAGACATTTCCGGTTATGACGCAGAGACAAAACGTGGACATTGACTGATCGAAGACTAAAATCTTTTTTTCTCGATTAGAATTATGAAGGGCCTTAATGCTATGATTGACTCAGACAATAGGATGATGACAAAGAGTTGTAGTTTTAAAAGTTAACCAAAACAATCAAGAGTGATGTGTATTAACTATGCAATTAATATCGTGTAGAAGATGGGGAGTCAAAAGAGAAAGTCTCACTGGATATACTGGCCTGCTGATTGAGACATGACAGACACGCAGGCAAGACAGATCAGTAGGGAAAGAGAGGGACAGCCTACGGTAGAGAGAGAGAGAAAGAGGTAGAAGAGAGAGGCAGAGAGAGAAAGAGGTAGAAGAGAGAGGCAGAGAGAGAAAGAGGTAGAAGAGAGAGAGAGAGAGAGAGAGAAAGAGGTAGAAGAGAGAGGCAGAGAAAGAGAAAGAGAGAAAGACGTAGAAGAGAGAGGCAGAAAGAGAGAAAGAGAGAAAGACGTAGAAGAGAGAGGCAGAAAGAGAGAAAGAGAGAAAGACGTAGAAGAGAGAGGCAGAAAGAGAGAAAGAGAGAAAGACGTAGAAGAGAGAGAGAGAGAGAGAGAGAGAGAGAGAGAGAGAGAGAGAGAGAGAGAGAGAGAGAGAGAGAGAGAGAGAGAGAGAGATGGGAAAAGGAGGAATGGTGGGAAAAAAATCTTGTCATTTTCCCTCAATAGCTGCTAGGAAGTGCCCGTCTCTCTAAGTCAACTGAAACATCGTCAGCCACGATGTCTCGTCATGTAGACCCAATTATTTCCTTTCACATGCCAGGGAGCAATACTGGCTCGAATTAAACGCCATATTGCCTCATTAGAAAAGTAGAATAATCCCGAAAGAAGAGAAAAGCTAAATATCTTTCAATTTTCCCCTTTCCTTCTCAATTTTCCACTCATGAAGCACACAAAAACTCCAAAATCAAGCGAATCAAAATGAAGTGCCAATCACGACAAATCTGAGATTTAGTCACGTGAGATAATAACGCCCATCCACCGGAAGTGAAGTCATCCCGACATACCCTGCCTCGGCCCCGCCCATTTTGTGAGACTAATTATCTGCTCTTTGTTAAAGAATTCTCTTCAGCAGCTATCTGCCCGTACGGTAGCTAGAGGACGATGCCCAGCGCCAGCCAGCTGTAGGAGTGCGGAGTTTGTGCTGCCCAGTGGTGCGTGCAGGGAGATGAACTCCAGCACGCCGCGTAATTAATAAAGGCCTTCGATGAACAACAGTCATCATATTTCATTTTAATGCGTGTTCGTGTTTCTTTTTATTAACATGATTTATTTCCTTACGAGTCGTGTGCGTGAAGTTCGCGATCTTATTAATCAATTTCTTTAACAAAGCCCTTCTTTTGCTTTTACAGTTTGATGCCCGTGATATTTCATTAGAATCAAAGGGAACCCGGGAGATGGCGTAAACAATAAAAATGATTTTCATTGTTCCCTGATCTCTGAAAAGTGGGAGTGTTCGTGAAGTTTTAATGCAGTCTTAAAATCTGAGACCTCAGAAAGCTGGGCCGCAGATTTGAATGAAAATTTGCTTACCATAGCACACTTCTCCAAACTCCGTTATGTATTCTAAAATGTAGATAAAAAAAAAACAACATTAAAAACAGAAGCCAAAGAAAAGACCTGCTACAAGTCTCCTTTTCTTGAGTTCCTCGAACTTTCTTATTATCTTCATCTGTACAAGTGTTATTTGCCGCCCTGCTCTCAATAACCACAGCCCTGCTCATCATTCTGTGTATCTCCCTACCATCTCCTCTAGCTGGCTGACTGACTGACTGACTGACTGACTGACTGACTGACTGACTGACTGACTGACTGACTGACTGACTGACTGACTGACTGACTGACTGACTGACTGGCTGGCCACTATTCATCATTCTCTAAACCGAACTCTTTTCAAGCGTTAAATAACGAACCGAAGCAGTGTAAGGAGAGTCCCTTGATCCTCAATCCATCTCAATCTTGCTATAGCAGCCCAAAATTTCCGGACATTCCGCCCTAACACTATTGCCTCGGCTAGAGAAACACAATTTTCCGGGAAGGTAGAGAAAGGAAGTGACTGCGCATGACCTTTC
>JAWDGP010002576.1:262500-280000 GCA_033675545.1 Elysia crispata
GTAAATGAATAGATAAACAGACAGACACATAGATAGGAAGATAGATAAACACATAGATAAATGAATAGATTGATAGATAGATGCATTATATAGTGGGGGAAAAGTAAGCCGGAAGATGAAAGAGGGACAGTTGAAGGAACATCAAAAAATGGCATATAGACTAATAGAAAGATAGGGAAAATGGAAGTCGGAGAAAGGACCGAGAGAGAGAGAGGAAGAGAGAGAGAGAGAGAGAGAGAGAGAGAGAGAGAGAGAGAGAGAGAGAGAGAGAGAGAGAGAGAGAGAGAGAGAGAGAGAGAGAGAGAGAGAGAGAGAGAGAGAAGAGAGAGAGAGAATTTGGGAGAAAAAAAAATAAAATCTTTACGAATTTATGTGATATGTAAATATACAATGTTTTTTGATTTTGTGAGCATTTTGGAGCTGTGCATTAAAGATAAAGGTCATAAATCCTCGAGCAATTAGAGCAATCACGTCAATAAATTACTCGCAAAATTTAAAAAAAAATACGGTTCGTTGCATAAGCTGGGACAAAATTCTTCCACTTTACACAAATCATTCCAGAAATTGTCCATCTCGAAGGGTTTCTATCAGCACTGCGCTCAACCTAGGTCCATGGAGCTGTAATTGGAGTAAGAGTCGAAAGGAAGAGTAGAAAACCCCTAGAAACTGAGTCCAGAGCATGCAGTTAAGGGTAAAACGCGGCCCTAAGATACGGATATTTTAGTTTTCACGATTTGAAAGCGAAATTATCAGTCTTGGACATTGCCTATAGCTTATGGGCTATGAATATTTAGAAGTACCATTTTTACAAGAAACTGTGAAAAAGAAGAAACAGTAAAAACGTAAATTGCTGAATGTGACACGTCGAGGAATGGGTAAAACTTGCTCGATCCTCAATCTTTTTATGCTACCAAATCAGGTTTTTACTAATTAATTAAACACATAATGCGCAAAATACACCCAGAATATCTTGTTTCTCCTGGGGATTTATCGCAAAATTTCTTGGACCTAACCTCGAACTACCTTAAAACGCCTTGACTTCAGTCTCATCAAGTCCCTCTTAATCTCCACAGCTTGCTAAACTCTGTGTCAGTTTGCTCGAAATACGAAGGGAGAAGAACGTGTGACTTCACATTGGACTAGCTTTCCTGGAGGTGTTAACAAATTCGAGACCTGGTCTATGTACGCGGTAGCTTAAGATGTTAAGACTTAAATCCAGTGCTCCGGTATATAGGACCACAGGACACCTGAGAGCTTGTCCTGTCCAGCTCGGCGGTGGAGCAAGATAGTTACTCCTATCAGATTAGGATAGAGTTACTATCAGAAAGATAGTTTTACTCCTATCAGATTAGGATAGAGTTACTATCAGAGTTTAGAATTCGACCTGAGTCAGTTATGGTAAACAAAACTTAGCCGTTGCCTTGCTTTACATACAACTCGGGTTTTACACAACAGGTGCTTGTCACAAAACTATTAAACTTGACCAGGTCCATCTTGATTTCTCCTAATTTAAATTTGTTTTACAATCTCTTATTTGCCGAGATTTAAAAAACAACAACCCCCCCCCCCCCAAACTTAAAGCAAAACAACAACCAATAAACACTGGAATTTAGCGGATTTTTAGCTTTTTCGTACTTTTATTTTTCTTTTCGCGATCTTGAGTATTAAATTTACCCAGATGGCATTATACTGTAAGTACTTCATCTCCAACAATAAAATTAGGACTCAGAATTATTTTTCCTGATTTCTGTAGTTTTTTTTTCCAACGTGTCTGTGGTACACTTTCCCTACACTGACCTCACTGTATCATTTTCCACTTTTTTTCTGCTTCTCTTCACTGAGTTTCTCCCTTTTTATCTCGCCCGCTTTAACTCGTCCTGTCCCTTCGTCTGTCTCATAATTTCTGTGTGTGTGTTTGTCTCCCTCCCTCCCTCTCTCTCTCTCTCTTTCTCTCTCTCTCTCTCTTTCTCTCTATCTCTCTCTTTCTCTTTTTCTCTTTCTCTATCTCTCTCTCTTTCTCTCTCTCTATCTTTCTCTCTTTCTCTATCTAAATCTCTCTCTTTCTCTCTCTATAAATATCTCTCTCTTTTTCTCTCCCTCTCTTCTCATTTTCTCTCTCTCCCTTTATTTTCCGCTCTTCTTCCTCTCTGTCTCTCTGTCTCTCTTCTCTCTTTTCTATCTTTTTTCTTTACCTTCTATATCTGACTCTCACTCTCTCACTCTCACTCTCACTCTCTCTCTCTCTCTCTCTCTCTCTCTCTCTCTCTCCCTCTCTCTCTCTTCTCTCTTTTCTATCTTTTTTCTTTACCTTCTATATCTGACTCTCACTCCCTCTCTCTCTCTCTCTCTCTCTCTCTCTCTCTCTCTCTCTCTCTCTCTCTCTCTTCTATCTTTTTTCTTTACCTTCTATATCTGACTCTGACTCTCTCTCTCTCTCTCTCTCTCTCTCTCTCTCTCTCTCTCTCTCTCCAAAAGTTTGATCTCGATCTGCAATAACCTTAAAGCAGAACACTTTCGTGAATAAACTAAATAATTCGAAATTTTCGATAATTTCCTACTTGAAAGCACAACATATTTTTCTCCCTCAATCTTAGCTGTGATCGAAGGATTAAATTACCCTCACTGGTTGGCTATTGCTTCTCCGCACCGTGTTTGACGTTTCCCCAGAAATATTATAACGCATATTTAAAAAAAAACAACAACAAAAAAACAAAGCTTATGTAGTCGAATGATAGCCAAACTTCTTTTTTTCTTTTTTTTCTCTGTCTGGTGTATTCACCCACACGAGGCCAGTTCCAAGCACATTGTTTTCTTATGTTTGGTCCCCGGGTCTCATTTATTATAATGACTTGTGTATGGCCTACCCATTATTCCTCTGTTTGGATTCTATTTAGATCCAAACAATATCCCAGGGCATATGTTGACAAACATTAATTCGTGTTTTTCTTTGATTTGTTCTCATTTCGACAACCTGTTTTGATTACATTTTGGTCATCGCTGAATATAAGAAAACTTTGCTGTTTTGAAATTCGACACACTGCATGGGATAGACGCAAGTGTTATGCTCCCTGTTATCTGTGCCAGAGTGGATCTGTTGTTATAAAGCTTGCCGCTGTGTTTGTGTTTTCCTAACTATATGGAAAAAAAAAACCCAGCGCGCCCAACCGTCAACCTGACACAAGAAATACTCCACAGATACTAAGTGCGGATTACCCTCGTTTTGACCTTGAACTCCAGGTCGGCAAAAATGTCAGTGATAGCCTTGACCCATAGGTGTCAGTAACTACGTATATACACATGTATATATCATGTTATAGAGGCGTCCATCTTGATATCTTCAGAGATAGCGTGACAACAATTCGAACCACGCAAATGATTGTATGAGTGCAGGGTCCTACTTTTTCAGCCCTACACTGCCTCGTGTAAAGAGCTTGTTTGTTTCATGCGCGAAAGATTCTGAGAATGTGGCCTACAGAATACCCGTGTTATCCATGAAACAATTATTTGTCAATCAGAAGGACATGTCTGTGACCAATGACCATCAAACTGCCATTAATAGGTTAAAAAAAAAAGTACCTACAGCATAGCTTTGACCTTCGCTTCTAAATTTCACCGTTTATCAGCATTTAGCTAGAAACTATTTCTTTTCTTTTTTTGTTTTGTTATAATTGCTAAACGTGCTTGACTCCCGGCCTCCATTGTGTGATATTTTTTACTCTTATCACGTGATCCTTGTCTGTCCTCTCCATTTTATCTTTACTCATGATTCAACATTTTAATTAGTTAAGAAATAAATAATAAGCGATAAGGAATCTTGAAAAAAAGGAGAACGTCAAATAGAGACAAAGGAGCAGGAATAACGGAATACATGAAGTTGTAATATGGAAAGTGAAAAATAAAAAAAGAGAGAGAGAGAGAAAAAAAAGAGAGAGAGAGAGAGAGAAAGAGAGAGAGAGAGAGAGAGAGAGAGAGAGAGAGAGAGAGAGAGAGAGAGAGAGAGAGAGAGAAGAGCAAAAAATAGATGAAGGAGGAGTTGTAAACTGGAAAAGATAGTAAGACAGATGGGCAGATAAATAGGCCGAAAGTGAAAAGAGATATAAAGGAACAAAATGATAGATTATGATAAAGCGAAACAGGGAAAGGAATAAAGAGGAGAGAAAAATACATTGAATTAAAGAGATACGGCAAAGATTGTCGAAGAAAAAGTCGCGAGAACGAAACAGATAGAGAGATAGAGAGAAAATCCGTCAATGATCAACTTTACTACCATGGAAATGCCCTCTCCAGTTCTCCGTATTAGCAGGGGATAAGATGGGGCAGATAACATCTTTCAGAGACCAATCAATACAGAAATGTTATCAGATTTTATCACACAATTAACAGTAATGATTGCCCAGGTTGACATTTACAAAATAAATCACGTGAGCTAGTCACGAGAGACAGGTCGGCGCCGAGCGGGAGTCTACTCTGGGCAGCAGCCGTCCTAGAGATAGCGGGCCTGTGGGAGGTTAATTACCTGCCCTTTCAGAGCCAGCGACACTTCCTTGGCGCTATTCCCACGACACACGCGCGTTCAACGACGCGTGCACGTAGGGGGGCCTATTTGCACGACGATTCAGACGCGCTGAAAGAATGATTGTGCGCTAATGAAAGGACAAGACAAAACGCATTCTTTGTTCGTCATTAGATTGGGTGACCAAGCCATGCCATTGTCGAGCATTGTCTTTATGTTTTATATGAGAGGGGAAAAAAACCCATTAGTTTTCTTATATTTTTTTAAAGCACAATGAAAACGGTGAACAGCTTGAAATCTGAGAACGCTAGAGACTTAATAACGGCCTAAGGGCGTGATTATATAATAATTGTCTTTGAATCGACCTTTGGCTTTACAGTTATAAATATAGATTTTTCTGGAGGACGAGAGAAAAACTGAGAAAGATTTGTCTCAAATTATCAGGGTTTGGGTTGGTCATTGTATCTTAAGACGAAACGAGTCTTATGATGTCAACACGTCATAGGAGTTGTGCTGACCTTAAACAAAATATTCAACCTCAAAGGAACGTTTTACCCTGGGCAATAACTTATTCTACATCGATTTTATTTATTCTCCTTGTTTCAATGTCCTTTCACTTCCAGTTATTTTAAAATACATGTACTATTTTTTTTATTATGAGTGGAAGAGATAACTTTTTTGTTGTTTTGTTTCTAAGTGTGCATCATTTCTAATCTTTTGGCCTTTCGTGGCGAAAATGGAGAGTATTATCCTGAAATTCATCACCGCGGGAACATCGACTAAATGCAATGTGATTGTAACCACAGAGACTGTTAGGTTCTCGTCAAGCCTCAGGAAAGGGCAGCTTGCTTCATGAAATTCATCTCAACAACTTTTGGGCCAAGTTAGGATTCGAACACGAGATCTCTGAATTGTCAGTCCAATGCTCTGCTGATTGAGTTAGTTCCCATCCCATCGAATAGATGATACGTGAGTACTTCCCCAACTCTGTGATCGCCTCACCCTGAACTGCCATAGACTCTGTCTACATTTTTTTACTAGTTTCAGTCCACAATAAACGGCCTAAGTGAATCATCCTTAATTAATCAATATTGTCAACAGTTTCATTAGCCCGTGAGGTCAAAAGTTCACCCTGAGCCCATCCATCCTGCACCCCTCGCCGCCAATCGTTTTGTCCCAGCCTCTCATTCTCGTCTAAACGATTCTCTTGGACTCCTCCCCCCTCCATTTCCCCCTTTCTACAGGCCCGCATCCACACTATGATTGAGAGAGATTGAAGAGGAGCGAACAGGTTTTTGTTTTATAGCACACACCAGTCGTCCACTTGTCTCATCGCCGGGATGACAAATTTCCCCCCACTCTGCAGTAATGCTCTTTGGTCACGTAGGTTGACATTGGGTGAGCAGTTCCTTCTTCACTACTACTAGCACATCACCAGTGTAGGGGTACGAGTCTCCCTACCCTTACAAAGGTCTATGCCATCTCCGAATGGTGAAATCCTCCTTCTTCTATTGGGAAGCTATGTTCTCGTAGGATATCGATTCTACTGATTCTGCCGAGTTTCCCCCTACAGTTCTAGGCTGGAGATGATGAAGAATCCCACTTACCGTAAATTAATACCCACACCAAATGACATTGTCCTATCATTCCCCTACAAGCCATCACTTAAGAAAATGAATGCTATCATTAACTTTCCCACAGGAAACATATCGATACGAAAGCACAGACTTGCCCATCCCTACCGTGGTAGGTAGCAACTTCCAGCACAGACCGACAACTTTTACACTCTTCCATGTTTACGGCCTTAACCCTGGCCTTAACCCATAATTATAAAACCAGCGTTCTTCACCGGTCACTCCGGCAAGTCCATCTGGCAGACGATGGTCAAGTTTGAAACTAAGACCAGGAGACAGACACAGAACTATAAATAAGAGACTGCGATAGAAAGAACGGTGGAGGAAAGTCTTAGATCCAAGGTGACACGACTCGGGCTTTTCTGTGAAGCATGTCACACTATCTCAAATCGACGTAGATAAACAAGATCATCGTTAATTCCCAGCTAGTGAGAAACGCTAACGAATTTATATTAAAAATTATAATTAGAAAGCGGGTATTCTGGCCATGTAGCCAAAATAACCTTGAAAGGTAAACTTACAAATGAACAGAGGGAGTCAAAACACTCCTTTATTCCTGCTATATGGCCGCGCCCTAGCCATCGACATTTTGAAGGCATGCCGGTTTAGACAAAATTGCTTATTTGAGTACAGAGGACTTCCATTGCAGATTAAATAAAATATTTGCTTTTAAATAGATTGAGCTCAGAAAAACTAAACAAATTAGCACTGATGATGCCTATGACTCTGCTTCCATAAGGCGCTAATATTGTAAACTTTTGCCTTGTCATGAAAAAAATAACCAGTGTAAATCTCATTATTAGGTGAAATCTAGACCAAGATCAGGAGTGGTAGCCTCAGAACGATGGCAGTGTCTGGTCTTGAAGTATATTTCCAACTCAAAATATTCTTATTTCCCAGTTTGCAAATAGCATTACAAGTTTCAACTTATTTTTCCCAAAAATTTTTTCTCCTCCCACTTTTTTTTATTTCATTCTCTTTTTTCTCATCCAGCTATTCCTCTGTTTTCTTCAGTCTTCCTTCCCCGTAAAAAAAAAACTTAAAATAAAACCTTGGTCATTAGTATCATCCCCCCAATAAAAAATAGCAACTTTAGGCAGTGAAAGTTTCAAACCACAAGAAAAGACGTCACATACATTATTTTGCTCTCAACGCTAACAAAAGACGGATTAAATACGTCCTAAATTGTTTATGCAGATTAACATGTCACATGTCAGAATATTTTACAACAGGGCTCGACTGCTTCTAATCCATTGTCTAAAGCGGTTAGTTAAACACACAGGGAGGGGCACACAATTTGTGACCCCGCAGAGTAGGGCACACAGTTTGTGACCCCACGTGTAATGATATTAATATTAAAAGACATTTTTTCAGACTCAAGTTTCTGCCTGCCCTATACCATGGATTACGACGCACAAATATTTCACAACAGAGACAAAGGGCTACTCAGTACCTAAGTGTTATTTTTTAACCCTGAAATCTTTCTCTGGTGATGGAGGGTGTATGGCATGTCTGTTGAAGCCTGTATCAATCTCTCTAGCACGGAAGTTGATGTTTTCAACACAAATATTCGTGATGCCTCGTTATCTTAGCAAGTGTGTAAACCAGTAATGAATATAATAGTTTGTAGCCCCTACCATAAGGCTAATATTGTAACGAAAGTTACATTTTAAGATGATTTAGACAAATGAGTTCTAATGTATCATGAACAGCTTAACCTCAACTATTGTTGATTTCGCAATATGTTTAGAAGCCTTTTTTATAGAAGTGTTAATGCGTCGGTTGTTATTTCTTTTCCTCATAATAATGGTTTAGTTATTGGGTTTGCGAACCTTTAAAAGATGAAAATGTAAAATCAATGATTCATGAAACTCAATTTGTAGTAGTTTTCCAACTGAGTTGCATTATAAAACAAACATGTGCGCTGTCCTAAATAGTCAGTTTAATTCAACCGTTGAAAAACGGTATTTGTTCATCGTGCTGTTATCATTAGCAAAGTGTGACATCTTCTGTAACTTTATTTGTTGGTTGTTTTCTCCAGGACGTACCCAATGATGCCATTTTGGTGATAATCTATTAGTGGATGAATAGATCTTCATGACTTGAGTTAGAATTAAGGATGTTATAGTAACAACAAGATAGTTGGAAAGTCAGGAAACAACTTAGTATCTTTTGATGCCATAAACGCAAAAGCAGTGTTAAACGGTCATGCATTTTAAAGAAACCTCAGATTTACAAATACAATTAACATTAGAGAGCAAATAAATTAAAATATCTGAGCTATGTTGCTTAACTTTAATTTTTTCTTTGTATTTTATTCTTATTTTCTTCCTGTGATTTATTTATTTCTCGGTTTTTTTTTTTGTGTGGCATATAATTTAGGAGAAAAACGAAAAGAGACTCAAACTGCTAAACCCCATCAAGTTTGAAACATTTATAAGGTCGTGTCTCGATTATCGCCTCATTAGCAGAGTTAAAAACAGATTCATCTCTCTTTACCTAGATCTAGCCGAGTGGCAGATAAAACTTTAGCGAGCTTTTAACTTTATCATGGGACCAGCAAGTTACAATACTAAAATAGCGATATAAGCTATAAGTCTATACAACGGACGCCCTTGACTTTCAAAACGCCCACGCTGGGTATCATGAGGGTCAAAGGTTAAAGCCCCGGTCGCATATTATTACACGTACAGGGGTTTCGGACTAGCTACAAACAACAAATACTTCACTGTGTATCGGAAAACATGTTGCTATTACTCCGAATATTCACGATTATCGCTGGCATTACGATTGTTTAGAAATCTCCACCATTTCCTCTATTCTCCACTATTTGATGACCAAAAGGTACATTATGGAGATATTTAATCATCAACAAAAATTAAGACGGAACGCCCATTACACTATCTAAATACTCACTGGTTTTGTTCCTTTCTGTAGGAGCTATGTCCAACTACAATCACGCAGGCATTGGTTGCACATGGAAATTTCAAATACAGCAGCAGTGTTTTGTAGATGTCTCGAATGAGATTTTCTTTCGAATTAAGCAGATTATCTTTTCTTGCATCTCAAAGTCATATTAATGAACATTTGGTCGCTAGATTAGGCTTTCGTGTAATGCAAAGAAAATATTTTTTACCGTGAAAGCCACCTATTAATCTATAAAGGAAGACAGTTATACCGCAGTTTCCCCGTTCAACTGGTCAAAGTGAAATCAGCCAATAGTCTGCGTTGGCACCCGCCAAAAATACGAATAGTTATCTGGTCCCATCCTTTGTCCTGACCCTAGACAATTATGATTATTACTCTCTGCGTGGGGTAAACAATAGGTTATACCCGTTACACAAAACTAAGTTGATGACATCACCGTCGAAGGTCAATATAGCTTGCGATTATTATGTTCCGCGACAAGCAGAGACAATATGACCGCTGCCATAATACATCAACAGTTGTTGTAAAATAAGGTGCACTCAACTGTGACCTCCCGCGAAGGCATTTACCAATCTTTCTTTACATGAGAGAACGTCGTGTCTAAGATAAATATTAAAAAGATCTCTGTTGGCGTCCTTGATAAATGTCGTCATCAATGATAAAGGGCAACATCGAAATGGACCATCCCAGTTCTACTGCCAAAAACCTCATAAATGAGATGTTGTAGTCTACATAAACAGCTACAGCCCACCATAAACGGCCATTGTTAACACTTGTTGTAGATGTTTGCCTCCAGCATTGACAGTTTGACACCTCTGCATCACTTGGATCAATGACACAAGATTTTTGTCTAACTTCAGAGACTCCGATATTGCTTGTGAAATACGAAGTGCTGGCTAAGACCAGAATTGTAGACCCCGAGGAATTTTCAAGTGTCTATTTCCTAATAAGATTATGAAAATGTTGTAGATTGCTGATAATTACAATTCGCAATTTCCGGCACGGGATTTATCTCGCTTGTGGGTTCTTGCCCATGTCTGTCCCTTGGGGGTCTGTAAAAAGCAAACAGTTCCACAGAAATGCCCAGACAGTTTGAATTTGTCGCTAATTCTCAGATTATAGAAAAACTCAAATTGCTTTGCACGAAATTAATATAGACCAGAGGATTTATCTAAAGAAGACTTAACTGGAACATAAAGTCTAACTCTGACATGACGCTTCCATCAAGATTTCAGACATTGATCTTAATTGTTGCTTTATTGAAGTTACCGCTGCTGGTAGAAATCTTGGTGCGCCTGACCCAGATTGGTGATTGATTGCATTCTCGACTGAGCTGTCACAGGAAAAACTGAGATGTAGACATGGGGCCGTTTTTACAAACAAACATTTCTTGTGCTATTACTTATTATCTGTATATATTTAAGAAAAATGGAAGTTAGGTTTTTATCGCAATTGACGACACAGAAGTATAATTCTCAAATTCGACACGCAAGCTATCCGAGAAAGATCTGCCCACTGTTATTGATCAAACAAAAAAAATAAAGAATATGGATTAAAAAAGGAAACCAAAACAGATAAAGAAACAAAGGCACTGACACTGATGTAAGCTTCACGTAATTTATAAACAATAAAATGAGAACCGCTGCTCTAATCTCCTCCAATAGTCTTATCTGTTGAATCAGTTACGGTAAAACTGCCATAAAACGATCCACCAGTATTTAACTGCAGCTGGCAAAGGGACACCACTCCCAGGGAATGGAAATCATAAAAATACTCACGCGATTACCTAAGCTAGCTTTAGTATCCAAGAGCGATAACTTTTGCTACCACCCAGGGTGTCGACTAATATTACTACGCTCCTCAGGAAAGGGAAGTAATAGACAGCACTATCAATTCCAGGGCATGGCGAGTGTGTAATAACAGATGTGGAATTCTTTATTCTCTACTGGATCGTATTAGTATTACTCACAGGAAGGAACAGAAAAAAGAGCACCAAGCGCACTGCACACGATTCAGCGATAGTTTTAAAAAGTTGAACATAACTGTATGTTGTGATGATCTATATAAGACTTTGAGAAGCGTTGCGCGCATGTGGGACTTAGAAAAAAAGAATAGAAAAGAACTACTAATTTTGTATAGTCGGATTGATGGGGATTGAGACAATCATGGGATGATGAAGTTCAGCGTGCAGCGACGCATCCAGTGATCAACATAGCGACAACTGAGGATGAATGGATTCAAAGTCTATTGAACTGGTACTACGCTCTCAGTGGAGAAATAGAGTGAACAGAGCAAAAAAAAAGGATTAGCATGTTATAAAAAAGTATTATATGGGAGGTTTTCATACTTTGCTGAAGTAGAGCAAACAGAAAAAAAATTAGATTGAAAGTTTAATTAGCAATAAAGCGATCTAAAGAAATAAAACAATTATTTTTATCATAAAGATGAATACGGATGATATTCCTGATACAACCTTCACTTACAATAATTATAATAAAATTGGCACCGTAAAACATCGTTAGCACACAATAAATGCTGTGACATGAATGAGGGTTCGGATAGAGCATTATTATCCCTCTGGTTACCGGTTCTCCATACTCTGGTCATAAGAATTCCCCCCCCCCCCCTTTTCGCGCGCACACAAACCCATACACACATCTTCATACATCACTCAGACACTCACCACTTGATCTGCACCCTCTAATTTTTTACTATGGAATTCTTGCGGCATGGCATCATTCACAAAGCAGTAGAAAAGGGAGGAGAGGGTTGTAAGAGAGAGAGAGAGAGGTGGGAGGGAGAGGTAGAGAGAAAGGGAAGAAGGACAGAGAGATAGAAAGAATGAGACACAGAGAGGGGGAGACGGAGATTAACAGAGAGAAAGAGAGAGATAGATAAAGAGAGAGAGAGGTGGGAGGGGGAGGTAGAGAGAAAAGGAAGGAGGACAGAGAGATAGAAAGAGTGAGACATAGAGAGGGGGAGACGGAGATTAACAGAGAGAAAGAGATAGAGAGATAGAGTGAGAGAGGTGGGAGGGAGAGGTAGAGAGAAAGGGAAGAAGGACAGAGAGATAGAAAGAGTGAGACACAGAGAGGGGGAGCCGGAGGTTAACAGAGAGAAAGAGAGAGAGAAAGATAGATCGATAGATAGAGAGAGAGGTGGGAGGGAGAGGTAGAGAGAAAGGGAAGGAGGACAGAGAGATAGAAAGAGTGAGACATAGAGAGGGGGAGACGGAGATTAACAGAGAGAAAGAGATAGAGAGTAAGAGAGAGAGAGAGGGAGAGAGAGAGAGAGAGAGAGAGAGAGAGAGAGAGAGAGAGAGAGAGACAACACACGGATGTTTCCATTGTGAAGTTTCTGATATTCCCCTACCTCTAATCTTGATATCTGATAGCCAGCTAGCGGGTTCTTTGTGTAGGTAAGGCTTTGTGATTCTGTAACTATGATATTACAACTTTATACTAGGTGTGACACTCATAAACTAACTATTTGACAGATCAAGACGCCTCGATAAGTCCAGACTAAGATAAGGTTTGTTTTATTGGCAGTGGTCATCCCTATATTTAAATGTCGGACTGTCCACTGCTGACCCTGTATTGAGGTTATTGGGTGGATGGGGGATATATGGGTAATACTTTCGATAAGGGTCAAATATTGTACTGGCCTGAGTGGGAAAGCCGTGGGTCAAAGCGGCGAGACTTGATGTTATATTGGGGTCATCAGGAGTTCGAAACCCAGCTACATCTAAGTCTATTTTCATTGTGTGGTGCTATTGACAGTGGGTGATGTCTCAAGATTTACAACCCAATATAGCTAAAACAGACAACTGTCCATCCATTACGGTATAAACTATAATCTGGCCGATAAAGTATGGCAAAAAGATATTTCCAAAACAAGTTTTCACTAAGAATTTCTTTAAATCTTGTTGAGGACCATAATGGATCAGTCTGAAGAGCAAAGGACTAGCAATAAAACCCATATGTGTTAGATTTAGACCTGGGCGAATGGTTGTAAGGATCGGTTACCACGTGACTCTCTCTGTTGGTCACCAGGGGCCAGGTCCCCGTGTGAAACTGTCACAATTTAAAATGTCTTAGATAAGCTTGGAGCACCAGGCGTACCCCACAATGCCGGAGATCCTCCTCAAATCTCCGCGGACTTCTTGTTGCTGACGGTGTATGATTTATGGACTTCTGTTCTTCAGTCTTGATCTGTTCACCATGCTTATCTTAGAAATTTTCTTGTGACTGGGTTCAGATCAAAGGATCAGTGGGTTTACTCCAGGAGGCTGCCGCTCATGGTGGAATGGGTTAGTAGCATCTCTCTCTCTCTCTCCTTCTCTCTCTCTCTCTCTCTCTCTCTCTCTCTCTCTCTCTCTCTCTCTCTCTTTTTCATTATATCTCTCACTCTCACTCTGTCTCTCATCTCTCTCTCTCTCTCTCTCTCTCTCTCTCTCTCTCTCTCTCTCTCTTTTTACTTGGTGACAGTGTAAAGCAAAACCCTATAACAACATATTGTAGACGAACCCTAAAGAACAATTAAATCCCAGCGGATCCATACCAGAAGCAGACAAATTGCAGGTACTCCAATGCGACCGGAAACAGAATTATCTTTACACTTCTATTGCTGTTTACATAAGTGTCAGAATTAAGATCTACCTCTAGATCTTCTCCATGTTCCAAACCTGTGGAAATCCCCAGCTCTGAGGGGGGTCTGTACCTGTAACCTAACCCTAAACCTAGACACCTAATGTAGTAATAAATCTATGGGAAATCCCATTCACTGATCCCTTATCTGTAAGTATTTTATGTGTTCCGACAAGTGCGGTAAACCCACGATTTGCTCGTTGAGTTGCAAACCGTATAGGAGCCAGGCGTCAGGCATGTTCGACAGTTTGACTGTAAACAACAATAGTATCGGTGTTGTGGTGTGGACAGGGCTGTTCTCTACGGTGACTGTAAACAACAATAGTATCGGTGTTGTGGTGTGGACAGGGCTGTTCGATAGGTTGACTGTAAACAACCATAATATCGATGTTGTGGTGTGGACAGGGCTGCTCTCTAGGGTGACTGTAAACAACCATAATATCGGTGTTGTGGTGTGGACAGGGCTGTTCTCTAGGGTGACTGTAAACAACAATAGTATCGGTGTTGTGGTGTGGACAGGGCTGTTCTCTAGGGTGACTGTAAACAACAATAGTATCGGTGTTGTGGTGTGGACAGGGCTGTTCTCTAGGGTGACTGTAAACAACAATAGTATCGGTGTTGTGGTGTGGACAGGGCTGTTCTCTAAAGTGACTGTAAACAACAATAGTATCGGTGTTGTGGTGTGGACAGGGCTGTTCTCTAGGGTGACTGTAAACAACAATAGTATCGGTGTTGTGGTGTGGACAGGGCTGTTCTCTAGGGTGACTGTAAACAACAATAGTATCGGTGTTGTGGTGTGGACAGATCTGTGATGGACTGCCGGTGCCCGATATGATAATGTGTGGTGGCGGTGAAGGGCTCTGAGGTGTGGGGCGGCTGCTTTGAGAGAGAGAGAGAGAGAGAGAGAGAGAGAGAGAGAGAGAGAGAGAGAGAGAGAGAGAGAGAGAGGGGAGAGAGAGAGAGAGAGAGAGAGAGAGAGAGAGAGAGAGAGGGAGAGAGAGCGGAAAAAAAGGGATAAGATTTCAATAAGATTTGAGCATGGTAGAGATAAGCGAGAGATTGTAAACAAAGTAGGAAAAGAGAGGAGTTTAATGAGACTGATCTCAGCCTGGATCTCTGAGAAGAGAGATATAGCGCTAATACTGGCAGTGATAGAATCAGAGAAGGATCTGAATTATGACTTAGAGGGAAATAATGGGAAGAACAGTAAATATAAGAAAGAGGAGAAAAGAGAACCAAGTATATGAAGAAAAATACCCATTGATAGAGAGGGAGGAAGAGAAAGAAAGAGAGCGCAAGAGAGAAAAGGAAGATAGAGAGAGTGATATTGAACCAGATGAATAAATGCTGGAGAAATAGAACAAGAGAGAGAGAAGGAAAGAAAGAGATAGATAGATAGATAGAGATAGATTGAGATAGATAGATAGATAAATAGGTAGATAGATAGATAGATAGATAGATAGATAGATAGATAGAGAGAGAGAGAGAGAGAGAGAGAGAGAGAGAGAGAGAGAGAGAGAAACAGGAAATCAAAAAGAGGTAAAGAGAGGACTTGGGGACGCTGGAGTACATTATTATTCTTATTATGGTAACCCAAAAAAAAAAAAAAAATATAAAGAAAAAGGGAAAAAAATAAAATGCTCGTAAAAATATCTAGCAATACAGAGACACATGCAAAAATGAACAAAGCTGAGATACTCCAAAACAAAATGGGCATCTCAGTTATTGCTTGATGCCAAGCGATAGATACTGTCAGATTGAGGGGGATTGTAGAGGATAATTAAAAAGATCCATTGCTGCTTAATGTTGTTATCACAGCCGAAGTCATTTCTTCGTCAGCCAATGTTTCGACTGATCCATGCTTTGAGGATTGATAGATTACTAGATATCTTGATTGTTTTTTCATAGTAACATAACGCTTTGTTTTATTAATACAAAACACCGTAAAAGTAACGCTTCGGCTATACTCGTCCACCGAGAAGTGGTATTTGAACCCTCTGCTGACAGCTTCATAGAGTTCAACGCAAGGTCCTTACCTATGGCCTACTGACACTTCTATTTCCATCACGAGGCTAAAGCGTTTTACACAGCAAGATATCATAGAATCAGCTCTGACACCCAATACGCTCTCAGAGTTTATAATCATGACTGGAATAATGGCCGCATACAAGCACAGCAAGAGACTGCGTGACTTAAGACAGGGACGGCCAAACCACAGGACGTGA
Organism: Elysia crispata; assembly: GCA_033675545.1. Taxonomy (NCBI): domain Eukaryota; kingdom Metazoa; phylum Mollusca; class Gastropoda; family Plakobranchidae; genus Elysia; species Elysia crispata. Next base: position 278,447 of record JAWDGP010002576.1, read on the forward strand.
GGACAGAAAAGGAGTTTGGTTTCAAATCTGATGCTGTGGGATGGTCAGGCTTGTGTTGATCACTGTGATGTTTGCAGACCATTGTAATTAGGAGGGCTTACTCCGAGTTGAAGCTTGTTAACTTCTAGATATGTGCGTTGATAACAGGATTACTTTTTTGACAAGGTGAAAGAGAGAGAGAGAGAGAGAGAGAGAGAGAGAGAGAGAGAGAGAGAGAGAGAGAGAGAGAGACAGACAGACAGACAGAAAAAGAGAGAGACAGAGAAAGACAGAGATAAACAGAAAGGAAGAGGCAGAGACAACAGAGAGACACAGAGAGAGACAGAGAGAGTTAAGAAGATGAGAGGTAGAATGGGAAGAGCCAGAGGAAAGAAGAAGAGAAGAGAGAGGGAGCGACAGACAAATTGAAAAAAAAAAAAGAAAAAGATATAATGCAAGAAAGCGGTTCGTACATAGAGAGAGAGAGAGAGATACAGAGAGAGAGGGAGAGTCAGAGAGAGACAGAGAGACAGAGAGATAGAGAGACAGACAGGCAGAGACAGACAGATACAGAGAGAAACAGAGAGAATAAAGAAGATGGATAGGGATTAGAGGTAGAATGGGTAGAGCCAGATGAAAGAAGAAGAGAAGAGAGAGGGAGTGACAGACAAAGTGAAAAAGAGAAGAAAGAGATATAATTCGAGAAAGCAGTTCGTACATAGAGAGAGAGAAAGAGAGAGAGAGAGAGAGAGAGAGAGAGAGAGAGAGAGAGAGAGAGAGAGAGAGAGGGGGGAGGTAAATAAAAGAAGCTTCAAAAAGCCTGACAACAAACAAACAAAAAACAAAAAAGAGATCTAAAGGAATATCCACAGAACAATAACAAGACATTGCTTAAAATCCCACAAAAGAACGTGATTTACACTTGGAAACTAACAACCTGGAAAAGGTCTGGAAAAACAACCCGCCCACAATATGAGCAATCAACAACTCTTAGAAAAATCTCGGTAGCTAGAGGGGTCCATAATTATTGCGGTGTCCATTATCTATGTCCAGGGCCACACCTTATAGGTCAACATTTATCTTACCGGAACTTATCATTAATTGATTTTTCTTCAAGAATTCTATTTTGTCTAAGATCATAAAATAGTAAATGACAATAAGATTTAGGGAGATATTTTTTTTCTTGAGTTTTTATTTTGGGATTTTTACTTCCGGTTCAAACAGAGTAAACAACGAACTTGATTCATTTTGTGGTTTCGATATCCGGATGTTTTTTTTTTTTTATTTCTTTTGTTTTTCTTCAGTTCTTGTTTTTTGGTTTCGACTTCCGGTTTGATTCGACATTAAGCTGAGTAAACATCGAACTTTATTCATGATTTTGCGGTTTTCATATCCGGTTTTTCTGTTTTGTTATGTTTTGATTTTGTTCTTCTTTTGATACTGAGCTGAGTGGCATTTCACCCTTGATAATAATAAATTAAGCCCTTTCATTCAATAAAGTTCACATTGACGTGGGTGTGCTCTGATTTACGTGACAAATTTCCCATATTTTTTCTTATTTAGACATTAATTGGA
>JAWDGP010002576.1:282500-302500 GCA_033675545.1 Elysia crispata
ACAGAGACACACAGAGAGAGAGAGAGAGAGAGAGAGAGAGAGAGAGAGAGAGAGAGAGAGAGAGAGAGAGAGAGAGAGAGAAGCAGTTAGACAGACGGAAAGTCCAATGACAATTGTAGACATTTATCTTGGTTTAGCAGGGGAGACAAGCGAATCATACCTTTGGTTCTTACATCTCTAAAGAGAAAAAAAAAAGAAAGATATGCGCATAAAAGGTATAGGAAAAAGAGAGAAAAGACATCACAATCTTCAGTATTAGTGATCCCTCTATTTTAAATATTCTATGATCATTTAGTTATACCCCATAAAATTTCATAGTGATCTAATTCTTAAATCCTTTTTTTTTTTTGTTTTAGGATGAAATGGTGATGGTGTCACTCCCTCTTCACATTTCGTGAGTGGTTCTTAAAATATGCCGACAGTATTTCTGTAACAGCCACCTTGTCTGGAATGTATTTTAGAGGCAGGCGAAGGATATCTTTTTGTTTGATTCCAAATCAGTTTATTTGCCAAAGAAACTTGTAACTGGGTCTAAAACTAACATGTATTCTACAGATATCAAGTCTAGGAAGAATCAGAAGGCGACCCGCTAAACACCGGGTAAAATAATCTAGTTCACTCAGCGGAAAGTAAAAGTACCGCACATGTAAGAGGCTATTTGAAATGTTCTGTGGAAATTTGAAAGCTGTTAGATCGATAACTAAAGGGGAGGTAAGATTTAAATTCTTGGTTTTTCAAATAGTGTTCAGAATAAATTTTTTTTATTTCTCAAATACTTAAAAAAAATAATAATGATGAATTAGTAAACAGTATTGCCCAAGACTGCTCTGTCTGTGTCGCCCAAATGAAAATCCCACATGTTTATCTTTCTAAGCCGAACTAAAGCTCCGCTGTTTACATTTCCTCTGTGATAGCCTTCGATGGCAAGTCCGCAGCTAATATAAGGATTAGAGAGAAGGGAGGTAAGCTGTCTGAGAGCAGATAAACCGGTTCAATTTCAGAATGGCATAAAGCAGCGGGCTCTGAGTCCACACTGTCAGAGCCAGGTATATATCTATCTATCGATCTATCTATCTATCTGTCTATCTATCTATCTATCTATCTATCTGTCTATCTCTCTATCTATCTATCTAGATGTAGAAGATCTTACCTCTTATCTTGAAACACAAGTGTAGTATGCAGAGAATTTAAGGTAAGATCTTCTATAAGTGTAGTATGCAGAGAATTTAAGGTAAGATCTTCTATAAGTGTAGTATGCAGAGAATTTAAGGTAAGATCTTCTATAAGTGTAGTATGCAGAGAATTTAAGGTAAGATCTTCTCTATCTATAAAATGCTCCCACAGTTGAGGACTCTTATCAATTATTCCAACTTATCTTCAAACTATCTATCTATCTATCTATCGATCTATCTATCTATCTATCTATCTATCTATCTATCTATCTATCTATCTATCTATCTATCTATCGATCTATCGATCCATCTATCTATATATATATATATATATATATATATATATAAAATATACACACCAGCCATTGTGTCTTAGCCCGGCGTCATGGAGACCTCGCCAATGGTGAGCATCTGTACAGATCTGGGTGCTCTCAGTCTCGATCAGTATGGTTTTTCCATGATCGTTTTCTTTCTGTTGTTTTATTAATTTTTTTACTGCCCTTTTATTTTCCTCCTCCACCTCCTCTTCCTCCTCCCGCCACTCCTTATCCTTCTCATCTTTTTTTCTTCCTCGTTCTTAGATCTTCACTCCTTCCATCTTGTCCGTGTTTATCTTCTTTTCTTTTTCCTCCTTTTCAAAATTCGTTATTTCCTACAGGGCACCTTTTTACTCCTGGGAAAGAAGCGCATCTGTTTCCTTCCAGTATTCGCTCCTCTATTCGACTTTTAAGCTATCTCCTTATGAATCACATCTGTATCAAACTGGTCAATCTGTTTGGTCTAACAATCTATAGTTGTGAGGCCTAAGCCCATGAGGTCAAACAACAAGAGCCCAATTTCCAGATGTAAACAGAACCATAGGGGACTCCATACGGAATGTTGAAGGCCTTTGGTGCAACACTAAACGAAAAATATATAGAAAAAAAAAATAAACGATCGACACCTTATAATTCTACTGAAACCCTACCAATTACCTTTTTTTGAAGAAGGAGACCAATTTCTAGGAAGATGGAAAATCTGGATATAAACATGTAGAGCAATGGACAGTTAGTGTAGAGACTACGGGATATCCTGGAAATATATTTCTTGACGCTGGTCTTGAAGCACTAGAGGTAGACTGAGTAACTTTGGTTTTGGTTTTCAGAGCAGATATGAAACATAAAGGACACTCTAGTTATAACTTATGAAAACTTTATCTTTGTCTTCAACTTTATCTTTATCAATATAGTAGAAAGGACGAGAAAATTGCTTCACATTTATGTTAGTTTGAAATGAATATTAAGGTTAGAAATCATTCTATTCCTGGTTCTATTCTGTGCCTTAAAACTCAAGTCCTTCTGTAACAAGACCATTTTTCTGATAAAAAGCTTCACAAATTTCCTTACATGAACACAAAGTCGAGTCTTTCTGTTAAAAAAAATGTGTCAGCTTTTTTGCAACTGCACTTAAAAACAAAATTGTTGAAAAAAAATATTGAATTGACACGTAGACAACTGAAAGATCTCGAAGTAATCAAGAGCATTCATGGAAATAAAGACGAGGTTGAGAAGTCAAGCTGTAAGCTCCATTCCATTCCCCGTGAAGATCTACAGACTTTCAGAGCGAATCAAATCTGGAAGATGGTGAGGGTTTCAAAGAGCATCAAATCATTTCCGAGACGTTTTCCATTACTTAAGTTCTCTCTCTCTCTCTCTCTCTCTCTCTCTCTCTCTCTCTCTCTCTCTCTCTCTCTCTCTCTCTCTCTCCCTCACTCTCTCTCCCTCACTCTCTCTCTCTCCCTCGCTCTCTCTCACTCTCTCTCACCTTCTCTCTCAATCTCTCTTAGAGTCCATTTTTCTCCTTTGCACTCTTTCTGTCCCTCACCCTCTCTCTGTGTAGGCGACCTAATCTTTTAGCTTTTGAGCCTGTCGTTTAGCTCTTCAAAGGATGGCAAAATTTATCGATGCAACAAAATAAATCAGAGGAGATTCAGAGAGGAAATGGACAGCATAAAAGGTGAAGCTCGTATTTAGCATGGTCTGAGACAGAAAAGAGGATAAGAAAGTTGACTTTACGATTTTGCCTTATAAAAGAGATTTTACTTCATTTCTTTTTTGTTTAAAGCCTGAGAAATGCATGCTATTAGAAGATACCAAAACTGTACCTGATGATAAAAATATTACTCTTTGGAAAATTTGAGGAGAGAGGCAGGAAAGAAAGCGTGAGAGGCCGAGAAAGAAAGAGTGAGAAGGACGAAAGTTAAACAAAGTGAGGCTAGAAACCAAGAGAAATAATTTAGATTAAAAAAGGAAGATTAAGGACCGAAATATTTAGAGGAATGGACAAAGAGAGGAGAGAGAGAGAGAGAGAGAGAGAGAGAGAGAGAGAGAGAGAGAGAGAGAGAGAGAGAGAGAGAGAGAGAGACAGACAGACAGACAGACAGAGAAACAGAGAGAGAGAGAAAGAGAGAGAGAGAGAGAGAGAGAGAGAGAGAGAGAGAGAGAGAGAGAGAGAGAGAGATAAGAAATGAAAGAAAATCTCGGGAATAAACAGTTAAGTTAGACTAATTAATGAAAGAATGAGATAAAAAAGAAAACACAAAACAAAATAAAAACACACAAAAAAAAAACAACAAAAAAAACAAAAAAACGTAGTGGACGATGGAAAGATTAAAGTTGTTTAAGCACAAAACTGCTGTTGACTAAACGGTAGAAAAATACTACCCGCACTAAAGCGTAATGACTCTATACAGGCGTGAGAGAGATAAGCAGTGAAAGCAGGAAGTAACAGCAAGACAGAGCTGCTTTAATACTAAGAGAGAAAATGATAATAAATACAAAGCTATCACCGAGGTAGACAGGGAGAAAGAAAGACAGAGCTGCTTCAATACTAAGAGAGAAAATGATAATAAATACAAAGCTATCACCGAGGTAGACAGGGAGAAAGAAAGAGAAATGGAAAAAAAGGAAACTATACTCACCTAAGCTGAAATACTATTTTGCCATCCAAAATTGTAAACATCATTTAGCATCTTGCGATGATTGAAATTGAAAAAATGCTCAAGTTTTTATGATAGTTTGTCTGATCTAGAAGTTCGTATAAATCAACCAAGATCTACTGGCTGTGAGTCAGAGAATAGATCCGACAACAGCACAAAGTAGATAAATATGAAAGTTTGATATTGATAAATCTAACAATTATGATGGGTCCACCCCACCTGGTCACTCAGCCATGAACTTCCCATAGACTGGACCTGTCCCGAGCTGACCGCTGGAGACGCTGGATGGGGACCGCGGGCGAGAGATGTTCGATGGGTTTGTAATGATCTGTTTATATTGAAGGTAAAAACTGTTACAAATAATTGTTTAAGACATGTAGAAATGGCCAATATCCATATAGGATAAACACATACAAAAGGTACAGCAAAAAACGTATTGATATTTGAGGCTCACACCTTGCCTGGACTTTAAACACTTCCTCGCTTACTAAAAGTATCTACAGTGATCTAAATGTTAGTTCTTTGCTCTATGGTTTCCCAAGCTTAAACTTTGATCGTTAGGAAAGCAGTAGGCCTTGATAGAAAAAATCGTGAAAACTAACAAATTCTGCCTCTACTCAACAAAAATAAAATAGTATAAAATTTAATGGTAAGTTTGACTGTTTTTGCACATTCGTCAGAAATTTTTTGTTTCCTTCTTTGAAGTAATTTATCAAAAGAAATAGAAAAGCTATCAGTGGTCTTAAATCAGACCATCTCCTTTCTCGTGGCGAAAGTGGCGCAGAGATCAAAGTAGAGAACTAAAACATCTGAAGGAAAAGGGGGATAAAGGTTTTCAAACCCAGGCGCGATGCTAGTCTCAAACTGTTTCCTATTGAACAAGCAATAAGCGTTACAGCTAGAATAATAGACGATTAGTGGAGATGATCTCCGGTCCACAGATCTCAGGTTTAATCTGAGGAAGATTCGTCTACCATCATGATGGTTGAGGTTTACAGGGATTCTCCTCTAATGCGATGAAGACTTCCTTTGAAGATAATTATGAGTACCAACAATCTGTCTCCATAATTATGTTAAAAATAGCTCTCTTGCATCGATACAGATGCTGCAATTGTCCGAAAAGAATATTCTAATCTATGTCTAGCCTTGTTTTAAGCATATCTAGAAATGTAGAAAAATTCCTTTGGATTCCCTTAATCCACCTCGAGAAAGACTTGTGTTATATCGGTCCACAGAAGATACAAGGTCACTTAATACACTGGCCTGTGCTGCCAATTGATAATGTATGGTCTAGGATTTGACTTCCTCAGATAATCCTGGTTACGCCTTAATTGCTGAAGTTACAACAAGAGACTTTACCACTCGAAACCACTTGACAAGTCTTCAAGGGTCTTGCCTTCACAAATACCGGCCCCTGGTCTCTCAATACAGAGTGCTCTTACAGCAATTGTTGCAGGACGGAGCCTTCTGGATTTCCACACTCCTGAAGACCGTTAATCCGTCGCCTAAATCCTAATCTAATCCTCGTCACGTCTTGAACCAGGGGCAAGTAATTACGCCTTGCCTGTATGTCCAGACACTAATGCGATAAACTGTCCCAGAATTATATGGCAAATGTCATTAATCCTGGAACAGTACAGCACCTCTAACGCTAGAACCCGACAAAAGAAACGAGCCAAACCCTGCGCACAGGTCACTCAGGACTTATTCTAACACTCAAGCTGAGAGTTGATGTCATTAGTCCTGGAACAGTACAGCACCTCTAACGCTAAAGCCCGACAGAAGAAACGAGCCAAACCTGGCTGATGTTTTACTCGAGTTTTATTTTAACACTCAAGCTGAGGGTTGATCGGCAGTGAAGCCTGATCGGTCCAGCTACCTGGCACTTGACGCTAAACAAAAGGGGAAAACCCGGTCCGGAGCCCGACTCGTGGGAACCAGACGTCAGACAAGACCAAGGTGTAGGAGTCTGCTGTCCCAATAGGTCACCACTGCCTTCACCCAGCAGCTCAGCTCTTTCTTTGAGTCCTCCGCTGACTTAGGGGACATAAATAGTGCACCAGATCCGTCAGATGGCCCAAGAGACTGCCGACCTGTTGATTCACAGAAATGAAAACAAGTTAAGGTGGCCCCAGGTTTTTCAGGCGGGAAGGCGTAAATAGGCTTAGGAGATAAGTGGTTATTGTAGATTAGATTCGGTTACGATGAAACACGGGGCTAACTTGTAAAGAGACATTGTGTTCAGGTCGCGCTGAAGTGATTGTAAATAATTGGAGTTTCCATGAATACAAGCCATGTCGGTGAAACAGTATAGTCAACTATCTAATGCGAGAAAAGTTTATAATTAAAATCTTGCAGCATTTAAAAAAAGTATGCAAGTGTAAGTAAAACACATCGAGTTAAAGTATTTAAGCTGCGATTGATAACTGAAATTACATCTCTTTTCCTTCTCTTGTCTAATATTTCTGTTGCAATGAATCACAATGGCGGAAGCCTTTAAACCAGCTATACCTTGGATTTTGCACTCTCGATCTTTATATTCTGCCTCACTGATTGGGGATTAATTGAATGATACACGTCTCACATCTCCAAAATTTTCTCAGACTTTTCGTGTTGCATTAATGTTTAAATGTCACAATCTTACAATTCCTCTCCTCTCAGGTATGCGTGAGTCATATTAGTTTTGTGGATTTATGCCAGTTTTGTCCGTTTTCATTTTCCTACACCCTAGAGCCATATAAGCAAAATAAAATAGGGAATATCTTAGCATCAGAACCATTTTATTTGAAACCATATGCCACAGCTAAACTGTATGGTCCGCTGTTGTTATATGACACATGTCAGAAGATTTCCCACGCTCTTTTCCTGATCAATTATGTTCATATTTTTTCTTGCAGTACGCGCTTCCCCTCAAAAGTTCTTGGTATGTCTGGAGCATTACCATCTATCTAGCCAGATGGTACTGGTGTAGAGCCATGGAACCCACGGGCTACCCTGCGGTCAGTGTGGGCTACTGGCTGGAGACCGCCTGACCAGCTGCTATCTGAGGGACCGTCCACTGGAAGACTGACCTCTAATATACACTCCAGCCACTGACCTCAGCCACGGCCCTGCTGGACTATTTCGTTCCGCTTGACCGCGCCTCAAAAGGCCAGATTGTCCGTCACAAAACCTGGCATAAAAAATAACACTTGGTGCTTTGTTGGACAATAACAATATGACGCTCAGGGAAAGACTGGGACAGAGTGAGCTTATGAGACGCCTCGTTTGAATAAAATAAACAGTCCCAATTCGGGATATAAGGCTCACACAGGCTTAGGGAGAAAGAATAGAGCGCAGGTAACAGAGCGAGACATAACTCGTAGCGTAAGATTTATGTCTTAATATCTAAAGCGGCTAAAGAATGTTGACCAGTTGTATCTTCACACTTGCGTCTCGATCTATTATCTTCTCCTGGACGCGCCGTATCGGCTCCAACACGTCCAACCCTTCCAGTTGCGTCACGTTATTGGAGAAATCTCAAACAAGTACATACAACGTGTAAACAGAGGGGTACAACACTCCATGTTCTACAGAACGTTAGGTAAAATTGAATCATAATCTTGTCAGACATGACCAGTTTTTCCGCTTCAAATTCGAAAGGTGGTGGGAAATTTTGTTTTCTGACTAAGACTGTCCTCTTTCAGTCTGTGACCTTAACAAACTACTGACTCAACTTCTTATGGCTGTTGTTTCTGAGGTTTGTTCCTGCCGCACGAGTAGATCTTTCTAAAACCAAATTTCAGATTGGTGACTAATTGAGCCCCGAGCCTCATTATCTCAGCTTCATTACCCTGACGGAGGCTTGTTTAATTAGCTAGAAAAACTTCTGAAACAACTCCGCAATAGATGGGCAATTATTAAAATGTTGAAATAGTATTACGTTGTTGCGAAAAATGCAGACTGCAGATACCAATGTCAGGATGCCTGAATGAATCAAATACATCGATTGGTTAGTACGGATGGATTTGATCGGCCCACATCATTTCAAATCATGAAAAGAAAATTGTTAACAAACTATTATGCTTTTAGACATCTCCTATCTTCGAAGCTCGTTAAAGAAGTATCTTTGAATCCTGGAATCTGCCTTAAGCTCTTGGACTCTTATTCTTAAGATACTTGTGAAAGTTGACTTTACTTGTTTTGTTATGGCGGTTTGGAGAATTTGACATTCCGAAAATGATTTGATAATCTTAAAAGACAAAGATTTTTCTGTAAAAGTAAGCAATACATTTTAGGTAAACTGTCGCATTTCCTAAAAACCAGGCACACTAAAAGATTTTTCTTTTCAAACAACAATGTTGTCTGAGGGATATTGTCGCATTTCCCAATACACCAGACACATTAAAAATAAGGATTTTTCTTGTAAAAAAACCATCACGTTATTTAGGATATTGCCGCATTTCCTAACACACCAGACCAATAAAAACCAAGGAAGCTGAAATCCATAAGGAAGTGACTCGATCTTTGTAGCTGTTAGGTTGGTAACCCTAGGTTAACTGACGCTCTGAAAATTGAACGACAAAAATGGTAGTTGTGCTTTACGTAGATGGTGTCAGGGTATCAGACACATACAGCAAGAATTGCCTTCGATCTATCGGTTCCTAAAGGTGTCCAGTGATCCTAAACCAGAGGAAAGGCATAGACACCAGGTTTTACCACATCAATTTGACCGGCTATTGTCCACTAGAAAGGGTCACTCACCACTGACAATAACGAGTGAGAAGAGGATGGTACTAAGTGGTGATATCTTCGCCACACACTTAGATCAGACTTCCTCTCAACACAAGATAATACTTAGCATTCATTGAAAGAAATTATCACTGTATATAGTGTATATTGCAATGTAAAATATGGTAGACTAAACTTCCTCTCAGCTTTAGAAAGAGTTCTAACTTTGGTTACTGGGAGCATAAAAAAAAGAAAGTGATAATGGTTGAGAAGTTTGACTTTAAAAAAAAAACGAAAACAAAATTAACAGTTGCGAATCAAGCAATTTAAGATCAAAGGCAAAAAAAAAAATAATGAAACTTTTGATAGGCACATGAAAGCTGCAGATACAAAACAGTTCAACGGAGAGAAATGCGACAAAGTAACATTTGATAGGGAATAAAAGGATCCAGGGAAATTATTGACAACACATTAAAATAGAAGAGAAGGGGGGTAAATAAGCCGATGTCGTGGGAACGGAAATTTATTTTAGTTGTCTTTTGACGAAAGGAAAACACATGCGCATACACATACACACAGGCAGAAAGCAGGTGTCAAAGGTCAATAAGATTTTCTCACACCTTGAGGAGACTAAGAGTAAGAGACAGAGGTCTGGGAGAGGTTATGATGGCAGTATAAAAGACTGAGAGTGAGAAAGAGTAAGAGAGAAAGAGAGTGTGAGAGAGGGAAAGAGAGACAAGAGAGAGAAAGAGAAACAAAGAGACAGAGAGAAAGACAAGAGAGAGAGAGAGAGAGAGAGAGAGAGAGAGAGAGAGAGAGAGAGAGAGAGAGAGAAGGTTTAAAAAGAGACAGGCACACCACTTTATAACTACGGGACTAAAAAAAGAAACAACACAAGTATAGATTAAACATAAAAACGTTTCGCCTTTATTGTGGCTCCAAGTGTGGTGTTTTTGCTTTTCTATTTGGATTTAGAGAGAGAGAGAGAGAGAGAGAGAGAGAGAGAGAGAGAGAGAGAGAGAGAGAGAGAGAGAGAGAGAGAGAGAGAGAGAGAGAGAGCAGACAGACAGACAGTCAGAGACAAAGACACAGAAACAGGCAAAGAGAACTAACCCAAAATAGAGAACAGGCGATACCTATAGAAAAAAAAAAACCCAGCTGGGGAGACGAGACGGTCGACAAACTGCAAAAGGTGCAACTCTACAAGGCGTGAAAAGGTTCAAGGGAGACATCGAGATATCTTTTGTGTCCTTTGAGACACTGGGGCCTGGCACGAAGAGAATGGTATCTCAGGAGGTGCTGAGACTGTGAGCCAAACACGGTATCTGGAGCTTGAGAGTAGAGGAAAGGTTTTATAGGGGTTTGTCGCCCGCTAATCTGTGAGAATTAATCTGTTTCTCAGAAAAGGGGACATAAAGAAAGGGGGACCACCCGCTTCTTGAGTATAATATTGCTAGCTGCGTCGCGCTAGGCCTAGCTTAGAGTGGTCGTTTTCAGGAATAATTACCATGAAAATGAGAAGTTGGTTCAGATTAGAGTACTTTCTCAGAAATGAGATCTCATCGTGTACTTTTCTATTTTTTTTTTTTTTTGCGTTTATTCATACCAGATGGTTTTTTTTCTTCTTATTTTGTTCATTGATATAAGCCTAGTTTTTTTCAATGTGAATTGAAAACTGAAAATCTTGTGAATTCTGAATAAGTGCAAAACGATAAATTTATTTTAAAAAATATAGCTTTTTTTTAAAGACAACCAATGCATTGATGTGAATTTATTATAAATTTCATAGTGACGGCAATGATAATCATTAAGGTGATGACTCGGTCTTTTTTTTTAACATAATTAGTGAGATGAATCATAATGATACACTATGAGGTTTTTGACTTGTACAGGGCTGTGCGGAAATAATTAAAACAAATAGATGATAGAAATAATCGGAGAATTACAATAAAGATTTAACATGTAAGGTTATTGATAGTGTAACAAGATAAGGGCTTTTTACAAATAACATTTTTTATCATATTCACATTTCGGGAGTTTGAAGAAAGAATAAAATTTGTATGGTTTTATGATGACGGCAGAAATGATAGTGATGATCAAGAGAGTGAAAATTATTTTGAGATTGATAACTTTGTGATGATGCTGGATAGAACCGAAATAATAATAGGGCTATGGTAGTGATTTTGATGCTGGTACTAATAGTGATTATGATGATGACTAATATGATGATGATGATGATGGAGATGATGATGATAATGATGATGATGATGCTGATGATGATAATGATGATGTTGTTACTGCTGATGGTGAAGGTGAGGATCATGCTGGTTGTGATAACGACGATAAGCAAATTGATGATTATATTGATGATTCTGAGGATGATGATAAGGATTGAAATAATGATATTGATGAAAATGGTTATAACGATGATTCTGAGGATGATGATAAGGATTGAAATAATGATATTGATGAAAATGGTTATAACGATGATTCTGAGGATGATGATAAGGATTTAAATAATGATATTGATGAAAATGGTTATTATGATGATGATGATGATGATGATGATAAGGATTGAAATAATGATATTGATGAAAATGGTTATAATGATGATGATGATGATGATGATGATGATGATAAGGATTGAAATAATGATATTGATGAAAATGGTTATAATGATGATGATGAGGATGATGATAAGGATTGAAATAATGATATTGATGAAAATGGTTATAATGATGATGATGATGATGATGATGATAAGGATTGAAATAATGATATTGATGAAAATGGTTATAACGATGATTCTGAGGATGATGATAAGGATTGAAATAATGATATTGATGAAAATGGTTATAATGATGATTCTGAGGATGATAATAAGGATTGAAATAATGATATTGATGAAAATGGTTATGATGATGATGATGATGATGATGATGATGATGATGATGATGATGATGATGATGATGATGATGATAAGGATTGAAATAATGATATTGATGAAAATGGTTATAATGATGATGATGATGATGATAAGGATTGAAATAATGATATTGATGAAAATGGTTATAACGATGATTCTGAGGATGATGATAAGGATTGAAATAATGATATTGATGAAAATGGTTATAATGATGATGATGATGATGATGATGATAAGGATTGAAATAATGATATTGATGAAAATGGTTATAATGATGATGATGATGATGATAAGGATTGAAATAATGATATTGATGAAAATGGTTATAATGATGATTCTGAGGATGATGATAAGGATTGAAATAATGATATTGATGAAAATGGTTATGATGATGATGATGTGGTTGTTGTTGAAGTTGATGGTGTTAATGATGATAATGATATTAACGGAGGCGATGAATATAAATCTTTCAGATATTTTGATGATAATAATCATTAAAGAGTTGATAATAGGTTCTCGTTTTTCATTACCATTCCACCCCAAATCGTGATGTTTACAAAGCACACATTATGGTGCTGTCTAGTCAAGCCTCTCTGCCAAAACCCCAAAACTTAATCACCAAGTTTTTGTAAAGAGCTTAACTCTAAAACACAATGTGGTTAGTGGTTTCTTCCCCTGCCAATTCTAGCCTAGACTCTACATATAGCACATTCTCACCTTGAGAGCCCTTTACTATTTCCTCGGGGTATTTTTATGTTTAGTAATCTGAACATTGTGCTAAGAGCCAAGAGAATTCTCCCTAATATCACACTGTTTAGCGACCCTAGGGATCATAAACAATACTCTAGAACGCGGGTCCTCAGTAGATTTTCCCAGAGTGCTCTCTTAAAGCCCCCACTTTATTGTTAAAGCGCTCATGCTACTGAACTAATCCCTCAGAAGTGTGCCTCAAGAAAAACAAAGGTACCCTTGGAGCATCTCACAGTTATCAAAGCGATGTGGTTCATCATAAGGTGATTTCTCTATGACAGGCTGTGTTGAGAGAAGCAGTGCTTTAGGTCCTCCCACAATGGCTGTCACTTGACCAAAAAATACGGTGATGGGGGGAGAAATTCTTCTGTTGAGTGCTCTTTGACTTACTTTTTTTTTCTTTTCCTTTTTTTTTTTACATTAAACTCTCGTCATAAAATATGTTTCCTTTTCCACTCCTATCTGCATTTATAAATCGATTGTCAGTATTTGAGGTCGTGTTTATGTTGGTTTGGAATTTTCATGAAAGAAATCAAGGAATCTCTAATGGATAGAGCAACCTGTTATGGTACATGATATAATTTCTATTGGATGATTGAAACGTTGCGTGCTCGACTGATGGATTGATTGGTGAAATTAGATATTTTCTCTAGTTTAAGATTTCTATTTTTTAATTTCCTGCAAGTATCTGATGAGGTTTCAAAATGCACAAAAAATAATTATGGTCTGCATCTGACAAATTATTGCACAAATTTTGTTTTGCTAAAAAGCATACAAAAAAAAAACAAAAAAACAACAAAAATAAAAAAAAGAACAGTACAACTCCTTTTTTAATAATTCTTTAAAAAGCATAACCCTCCACAGGTCTGACTGGTTTCTATTGATTTTGAAAATATTGTCAGCAAAGAGAAACTATCTCAGCTCATTGGATGGAATAAAATAAAAATAACATTTTCATAAAAGTTGAAAAGGACATGTTTATCCCTTCAAAGCGACATACACGGGGTACGATTGCTAATGAGACAATCAATGGTCAGACCAATCCCAACCTGTCTATCAAAAAGTCTTATGTCAGTTTAGGGATCGCCAATGTCTTACACGCCGAGGCAGATAATAATCTGTAGTAGCCCAGGGTAGTAAACTCGGCACCAGACTTAATTGAGCGGAGCCAGCGGTGGAGTGCCTCCCTCGCGGTCCATTACTGTCCCCGTCTGTCCGACACGCCTGGCGGCCAGTGAAAGGCTTTTGTCCAGCAACAAGAGGTGCTGGGAAAGCTGGGGGGCTTTGGGGAAACACAGGAGAGGGGGGTGATAGTATGGTGGGACTTAGGGATACAAAGGACTAGACGGAATAGAAGAGAGTGGGAGAGAGAGAGAGAGAGAGAGAGAGAGAGAGAGAGAGAGAGAGAGAGAGAGAGAGAGAGAGAGAGAATGAGAGAATGAGAAAACGAATGAGAGAGAGAGAGAGAGAGAGAGAGAGAGAGAGAGAGAGAGAGAGAGAGAGAGACGAAGAGAGAAAGGAGTAAGTGAGTAAATCAATAACTGAAGGCGGATAAAGAAAAGACGAGAGAGATAAAAGAACGATCATAGTAAAAGTAGGAAACAGACATACCACAATATATCCCTGAATCAATCGATAAGAATTTGAATTGAAAGAATGATCTTATTAACACCTACACCCCCCCCCCCTGGAAAAAAACCCTCTTCTTCTCTTCCACAAGAAAGTAGAAAATATTTGGAGTATTAGTGTCCACTTAATATCCAGAAATACCATCATCTTTACTGAAATTCTTAGGAAATTCAATGGCATGGTGCCACAGTCATCGTTTTCCAAGAACGCCCACAACAGAAGTATTATTATTAAGCTTTCAGGTCAAGGATCCATGTAATCTTAGCATTAACAAACATGCAGGTGTCCATTGAAAAGATATCAGCAAATTTCCGCCACTCCTTAATTCTACATCTTCAATTAAATCCGTTTCAAGAAGAACACAGACTAGACCAAGTGAGATTCCAAAAATGCGATATTTCACACTGAATGGTCAAACGTTTTGCCACTTGACCGAAAGGGTCGAGCATAAAATGTTTGTAGGCCCCACGACAATGGGTTTGAAGCCTTACAAATAGAGGAGTTTAAAGATCATTGATAAAAATATCATCCTGATCTCCAACCGTGTAATTTGGTCTGGTTTAAGCGACACTCTGGGGCTGAAACATTCTTTAAATGATACAAGGACTCAGTAAAAAGGGTTATAAGCTTCCGAGAAAGGAATTAGAGAAACTCAGAAGTAAGAATACCATTTTAGAGAGGAAAACACTTTCTTAAGCTCTGTCGAGACACACTTTGCTACCTTCTGAAATTTCCAAATTGGTGTAATTATTTTGTCCTGAATGGAGAAAAGCATAGAGTAGAGAAAAGAAGAAAACGCCCGTAACTTTCTGGCGACAAAAGCTCTGAACGTCTGAGTGGGTTTGATAGCACGGAAGGACCATCTATGCCAGGTAATGTTGGAACCAGCTGGTTTTGATGTCTCTAGCTTAGTCACAGCAAGAATTCTCTCATTTGGCCGTACATGCGCCATCAGGCAAGTAATTCCGTTAGTTTCTTTTCGGATCTGTGTTAGTCACAACTGCTAAAGTATGCGAAAGGAACAGAGATAAAAGAGTTTGTGTGGGTAGGAGCTCTAATAGAAGAGACCCGCTCTATACAGACATTGTACCAACTTGTGAATTGATCAATGGCGTCTCTTGGTAGATAATTATTTGGGTTGGAACTGAGGGGACCAAAAAGATGCCTTGCGGCGAAGACTGACATAGCTAAGTATTTTTTTTTTCATAGAAAACACTCCTCTCCGACTTAATGATCCATGACATTTTAGTTGCATGAGTAATAAACACATGCCATCTCCTTCTTTCTGTTTGGTCATAGCAGTGAAGATCAGCGACCGAGTGGGAAAGAATTTATCCTACTATCTACAATAACTGCGCTGTAAGTTCGAGACTCGAGTTCGAGTTTTACTTTACACTGTGGTTTTGCGCATCCAATATTTTCTGAATAATTTCATAGCGGATCGCGAAGTGTCATTCCTCACCAAATTTTCTTTGTCTCACGGGTGATATTTGACCTTGTGCAAAAATCTGAACACACGAGTGAGTGGCTGGGATAGATCTGGCAGTCGAATATGATTTCAGATAGAAATTAAAGAGAAATTTGTTTTTGTTTTTCACCAGGTCGATTAATCAAGGAATAATACTGAAAGTGCCCCCACCCCACTCTCTCCCCGTGCGATACTTTTTTTTTCGATGTTGAAAACATTATAAGAAAATTGTAACATGGATTATTCGATTAGCGTGAGCTGAGAAACCTTCTGAGAACACCAAAAAACTTTTCATAAAAAAATGAATGTAATAATGAATGATAATTATTGTCTACAAAATTCTAGATTAACTCAATGATAGTGTGTTTAACGTAACAGACTGCCAGGACTTGGGTGGTCAATGGTTGCGGGAGAAACCGTGGATGTTTAAACCATGAGCCATGTTTTATTATATTTATAGGTTTGAACCTACACCAAATGCATTGTTTTATTATATTTATAGATTTGAACCTACACCAAATGCATTGTTTTATTATATTTATAGGTTTGAACCTACACCAAATGCATTGTTTTATTATATTTATAGGTTTGAACCTACACCAAATGCATTGTTTTATTATATTTATAGGTTTGAACCTACACCAAATGCATTGTTTTATTATATTCATAGGTTTGAGCATACACCAAATGCAATTTTTTTAATCATATTCATAGGTTTAAACCTACACCAAATGCAATTTTTATTATTATATTCATAGGTTTGAACCTACACCAAATGCATTGTTTTATTATATTCATAGGTTTGAACCTACACCAAATGCATTGTTTTATTATATTCATAGGTTTGAACCTACACCAAATGCATTGTTTTGTTATATTTGTAGGTTTGAACCTACACCAAATGCAATTTTTTGTTATATTCATAGGTTTGAACCTACACCAAATGCATTTGGAACCCTGAGATCAGTATGCTGCGACACAAGCAGAAAACTGTGTGTCCGCCTACAACCTTTCAGAAACTTCTGTATCTAAAGTCACTTCAAGGCCAACAACTCATACCGGTATTGAAAGTTTTTAGCGCGTCAAGCCATCCACACAGGAATCTATTTGCTCAGCTGCTGGCGGCCATGTCTCAAGGCCTAAGGGAGATAACGAAGTTTTTCACCGTGCACATTGTCTCCCTTTCAAACCTGATGGATTGGATAAGAATTGGCTCTAAATTGGGTAGGGGCATCAGGAAAATGATGGGGTGAAAAAAAAATAGACCGAAGTAATTGAGTGTCAACTCAGTGAATATCTTTTACTCAGAAAGTGTTGAAACGATTTTGTACTAAAAATGTCTTCTCGGTTTCCTGCCAATCTATGCAAGATGCAGCTAGACTGGGAGTCTGTGCGAGAAGCTTCTAAAACTTGAACATCGAAGATAAATTGGTCTACTTTTTCCAGAGTTTTTTTCTATTTTTGTCTCTGAGACGGAAATTCAAGAAAATGCAATTTCTAATTTGTCAATAATGTTGACTGTGCTTGAATCGCCTCGAGATAACATGTGCTTGAATCGTTTGTTGATTATCCCAAATACAAAAACATTTTCTAGCCCTTTCTGCATAACACTAAAACGATCCCTAGTCAAATACCCTGGTCTCACCGTCAGGTTTAAAGAAGAAGCAAGGATATAACAAGAACAACGTATGGCTAATATAACTCTACTATAATTATTTTTTTTTTCTTTTCAAAACTTAAGGTTTTTAATTCGACTCAGTTCTTATCTATGAGTGCTGGGTGATTGCGATCTGTGGATGGAGACAGACGCTTTGAACAATCACTTGATTTTGACATTCTTAGCTCGGAAACATGGTGGCCCACAGTCTGTTGTTTTTACTGATAACAGTTTATTTTCATATGATCGGGGGCTAAAAAAAATATAACCATATCTTAACCTGAATGTAATAAAAGAATTGTGGTTCTGATGTAGAAGTCTTGGGCAGGTCTAACTCTTACATGCTTGAGAGGAACGTCTGTGGTTGTATGTGAATTTTTTTTCATAATTTTCGCGTTTAGTATGTGATACAATCTGTTCTCTTCGGCTCTTTTTGTTCATTGTGCTAAAAACTTTATGCACATCTCATGACTTTTAAATAAGTGCAAAGTTAAAGACTCTTTTGTTGTTTGGAAACTTACACTAACCTTTTTCCTTTTCTTTGAACTATGTTCAACAGTACTCTTCTCTATTTTGAGTTTTTCTATGTGAGCCACCAAGATTATACAATAGGAAACTGCCACAGTGATCTATGAAGAGACCTCCAGAGATTTCTCACATCGCACTGTGCTCGCAAGCTCCATAGCAACATGGTACGGCAAATCTGTTCTTCCTGTCTCTAATAATGATACGAAATGTTTGTATTCGATAACTTTTTACTATCGATACTGTCAGCTTAGAGCGATACGCCAATCATGCCAAGTAGCTGCTAGATTGGAACATGGGCATAATAACTATGACTACCATTGATTGATCAAACACTTATCTACATACTATCTCTATTTACAGAAAGTCTTATATATCCATTTCAAGATCACATCTGAATCATTAGGAGTTTCGAGTTTCGAATATTCCTTTATCAGGCAGAAAACAAAGCAAATAAAAGATACGTTTCAAAATCTCCCAAAGTTATTCCACCAACATCTCTGCCCAGTAGGAGCGACAAGACTAGTAATCATAATCCAATCTGTCATGAAGCGAGAACTTTCTACAGCCTAGGCGTGTCAAATCTATACCGTGTACAGCCGCGTGAGAAACGAAGCCAGGAAGTTTGTCTAAAGTTTACTTTATGATCCGTGGCAGCGGCCAGAGCGCGTCCATATAGCCAAGGGTTCGAATCCCTCTTCGGACAATTTTTTTTTGTTTGTTTTTGAACCTACTCATTACTTTAGTAGCCAATTTACGCACTTGGTTTTTGTTTCTTTTAAATTTCTCAACATCGTGTCAACGATGGAAACAAGCTTTACAATGTTTGGATTCTAACACATTATCTTCAACGCCTTTTGTTTATTATTCTTTTTAACTGTTAGGCCATTTTTCTAGTTGAGAATCTCTTTCAATTAGATAATTGTATTTTAGATGGGCATTCTGTCTAGATGACGTGGACTCTTCATGCTAAATTAGGTAGGTATCGATAGCATATTGATGATTTCGTATCACACGGTATGTATAGGTCCGTTGCTATGACTGTGAAATTCGTGTATTAGGTCGCACAATAATTTATTCATTCAATCAGGTCAAATGAAATCACCAAGTTCTCCGTGCTATGTAGCAGGAAGCACCCTTAATAACCGCAACCAAAAAATAATTCGATCATTGCATATAACTCACACACGTCAGGATGGCCGAGCGGTCTAAGGCGCTGCGTTCAGGTCGCAGTCTACTCTTGTAGGCGTGGGTTCGAATCCCACTTCTGACAATATTTTTCTGTTTTTCTTTCATCTATTTTTTTTTCGATATTTTTTATTTTTTTTTCCTCAATTACTTTTAAACAAAATAATACAATTCAATTTCCGCCCATAATTCTGTTGATTCAACAGGCAGAGGTTGATAAATACAGAAAGCTCAGGAGTTAGGGCACTGGATTGTAAGTCTGTCGGTCCAGGTACTTGACGGCGCCACTCGATTTCGACAGTCAGTCAGTAACGCCTGGGGCACTCAGTGACACCGCACTGGAGGAGAATTTCATGGGTAACACATGAGGCAGTTCAGATCTGAGGGTTGGCTCAATAAATTGAAATGCAATTACGCGTTCCTAAAATCAACATATCAGGTAAAGATAAACCAATTCATAATAAAATTGCAAAGATAGACTTTTAGAACATAAATTTGCACCGCAAAGAGAATGGCGAAAAAATAGAACAAGAGCAGCCTCTAGAAAGAAATAAATTAGAAGCGACGTTTTGAATGTTAACAGGTAAATTAGAAGCAGCAAAAGAAAAGTCAATTGTTTTAAGTAAATAAGGTTTCCCTTTTAATTTCAGCGAAGCAAAAATCACATTTTTTGTTAAGTCTATTTCTTATCACTAAAGAGTGAGTCGACAAATGATTCTGAGTGATGATGGCAAACTGTTTACACAAATGCTTGATTTACACAGCGCTAAGACTGTTTCATGAAATTAATGTAATTTTCCTCCCAATCTGGATTCTTTCTGTTGATTACAAGCTTACTTGGGTTGATAATTGCTTTAATCTGATGACATAACATTCTTTTTTTCTTTAATAACAGAATTACAAACAAATTAAAAATGTGTGCCACTGGACAGGATACTAAACACATGTTTAGTACCGCTGTTAAGGAGTTTACTGACTCATGAATCTTGGAAGAATTT
>JAWDGP010002576.1:305000-315000 GCA_033675545.1 Elysia crispata
CTTTTCGGTCTGGCCCAGGCTTCAACACAATTTACTCAACGCCAGTGGGAGAAAGTTGATTCAGCTCGGTTTGATTAAGCTGTTGAAGATCTTGTCAAACTGTTGGATAATGAGTAGCTCGGCGATCGTGTTTAGTACAGATTGGGAAATACTTAACAATGGAAACAAGTTTGGAAACAGTCGAAATTTTGTTAATGCAAAGGAGGGAGAGGCTCTTGATAATGTCTGGTTGTCTAGATCTAGACCTTAAAAAAGAAAAGAATGCGAGCATAGGACAAACCAGAGACAGACCCCTAAATTACAGCGCGTCTGGGTATACAAGTCCGCTGCTAACGTATTCTGGCCAGATTTTCTGGCGATCCGGCTGGAATGAGTGTTGCAGACAGTCACATCTCTACCAGACAAACTATAAACAACAGCCTCTGTGTGCAGGGTTAACTTCTAGATTGGGCTAGATCTAGATCTAGACGCTCTAGTTTAAAAAAAAAGGAATCTCTCCGGTGTGGTCCACTTGGTATAATTGATATTTTCCAGCCTGTTTAATACTTACCTACATGAAGTTTGGGATTAAAGACGAAGACATGATTTTCTCAAAGACTCAAACCCTATACGAACATCTTGAGATAAACTCTAAAATTTTGTTTACTGCAGTAGGGCACGAATTATTTCCAATTTTCTTTTTTTATCATTAATTTTGTTCTGCTTATAAATAGTTAGCTCACCGCATTCATAATACGTAAAGATGTTAGCTAGGGATGAAAGACTGACAAGAAAAAAAAAAGAAACTGACCGTAAATTATGTTTTACTGATAGCTTCGCCGGTAGAGACTGGCAATACCGAAGCTGCGAGTTCCAATCCTGCATGGCCATGATGGTGAGGTCCCACCCAACCGACCTTATCCTCCTCTCCAAGGAAAGCCGTCGTATTATGTTGCTCGAGAAACAAGGGGGAACTCAAACTGGCCATTGGATTGTAACTTTTCAACAGCTTTCCGAAAATACTCAAAAGTTCATGAGATACTTAGATTTTAGAATGAGGGAAAAAAAAGCTCTACAGAAGTAACAATGAAGTGAATTTGATATTCATGTAATAAAACATAAAATAGTCACCAGCTTAAATTAGAGCTGTATGGAATTTTTCAAGAGTCCAGCTTGAGCTCCTCTGGGACTGGTATTTCTAAAATCATGTAATAGAGTTACCGGTACAAGGTAGCAACGTCCATGGGATGAAGGGACATCTGGGAAGTTTTGTTGAGAGCAGATTAAAGCAATCTAGGTCAATCATAATGACTAACACTTGATGTAAAGAGGTGATATACGACAGAATTCTCGAGACGTGCAGGTCTTGAGAATATTGTAAACTTTGTAACACCTCAAACCCCCTACAGTTGAGCACTTTATACATTGTACTTACCTGGAATGAAAAAAACAAAACAAACAAAAATAGATATATGCGAAATAGAGAGAGAGAGAGAGAGAGAGAGAGAGAGAGAGAGAGAGAGAGAGAGAGAGAGAGAGAGAGAGAGAGAGAGAGAGAAAGAGAGAGAGAGAGAGAGGGTTGAAAGTAGAGAGAAAGATTAAAACATTGAGTTTGGTGAAAACAAATTAAAAAAAAGGAGGGAGAAGAGAGCGTGAAAGAAAAACAGAGAGAGAGAGAGAGAGAGAGAGAGAGAGAGAGAGAGAGAGAGAGAGAGAGAGAGAGAAAGAGAGAGAGAGAGAGAGAGAGAGATAGAAAGAGAGAGAGAGAGAGAGAGAGAGAGAGAGAGAGAGAGAGAGAGAGAGAGAGAGAGAGAGAGAGAGAGAGAGAGAGAGAGAGAGAGAGAGAGAGTGGGAAAAAACAGGGGGGAAGGGATACAAATGGTAGAAATAAAAAAAGCGAAAAAGATAAGAGAGAAGAAAGGGAAACAAATTAATTTAATCAAATTGACCATCAGGGAATATTGAAAAGAACACCATTTTGTTTCGTTCAGAATTATTTGAAGCAATTTAGAAGGGAATCAGGGCACTACGTAAAAAGCCCACATTGTCGATATAAAGAAAAAAAATAATATGAAAATTGTTTGAAAATCATCATAGCCAGATAAATACTTTGCGGCTTGTTGGAGTATTTTACGAAACAACAGACTTTCAGGAAGCTGATTTCACGGCGGCCATGTTTAAGGGGAGAGCACTAACAAAGTAACGATGCTATCGGGATAATTGGAAGGTTAGCAAGAGTGACCTGGTTTGTTAGAGCCCCGTGACATGAACATCTAGGTCACGAAGACAAAAGACAAATTGAGAGTTATAGGATGGTTTGTGGTGTTGGTTAATTACTGAAAATCAAGGAAAAGGTTGATCCATTGTCAAACAGGGCAGAACTCTGATGAAAGATCAAGGGATTGTATAAATTAAAAAAAGGGAAAGAAACAGGAGAAAAAAGTAAAGCGCCTTGCTTTACACCGTAGTTAATAACTTATTTGTTAAGGTCATAGAGTAATAGAATAACATTATTGCAATGATCATTACTAATAATGAATCAATTATAACATATCAGTTCTTGTGTCTCTCTTTCTACTTTTTCAAAGTGGATTCTTGATACAAAAACAGTCTAATCCTGTACCTATCAAGTATAGAGGATCCAACTTTATTTTTTCATTTCTTCAGCATAAGGTCAAATTGTCTTCAAAAAAATAAGGACGAATACCGAGCATGTCCTTGTATACTGACACCAGAATGCTATAATTCTCTGAAGACGTCACCAAGGGTCAATGTTAGGAGCTCGTGTAATCCTGTGTGGACGTGTGTTTGGTCAAAACAGAGATCAAACTCTCTCGGAACAAGTAGCCATTTGTGACCATAATTATTTGGTTTCATAGCCCTTCTATCTTTGTATTAACTATTGTTTTTGTTTGAGATCACTATAGATTACTGGGTGGTGTGTCTCACTTACTGTATAATAGTAGGTATAGTTCAATCGATTACCGTAACAGATGATTAGTCTTGATATAGCTCGCCCATAAAATGTGATCCAAGGTATTTTCTACCGTATCAAACGATAATTCGTATCTCCATACTTATCTCCATATGTCTGGTAGAATGGATCCCACAACAGAGAACCTTCGGGTATCTTAAGACAAACATTTAACAACCCGACCATCAATTTTCAGTACGATAAGGATAAGAATAGGGAAAAAACATTTCGTCCTGTATATAACCCAAGGTATTTCAAACAGGTGTGAGTCATTTGTGTGGCATTCAATCAATAGTGGGTGTCTAAATTTTAACCATCGTGTTTTTTGTATTATAGTTTAACATTTTTTCCTAATGGATAATATAAACCAAGTTCTGATAACGTCTTCTTGTACCTAACCGAGTTTTTTTTATTTGAATGTGTTCCTAACAAGACTCTAAAGTCAAGTACATACATTTCTTGAAGACCGGTTTCACATTGTAGAATTGAGTCATACTAAAAAACAACACTATTTGCGAAAAATCTCAAGTTAATACAGACTCATTAATATAGTGAATACAAAAAAGAATATTTTGAACCATAAAATGTGAAGAAAAGAAGTCAGCCAACAAGAGATTAGTTATAACAACAACAATACTATAACTGGTGAACATGTACGTTCATATCGTAGTGTATATGAAAACCTTACATTTTTTCCATTTCAAATTTTGCCTTATTCCAATTTTCTTGACTCTGTAGCAAAGAAGTGTTGTGACTTAAGATTATGAACAGTTTTCGCGGACTTCGTGTTGTGAGTTAAGATTATGAACAGTTTTCGCGGACTTCGTGTTGTGAGTTAAGATTATGAACAGTTTTCGCGGACTTCGTGTTGCCATCGCAACGCAAACACACATGAGGAAAGGGGTGTGTTTTTCAATGTCCACCCAATCCGATTTCCGTGAGAATCACAGATCATGCACAGATAGGCTCGCCTAATTTGTATGCTTTACGGCTTTTCCTGAAGGTGATCATGCACAAAAAAACGGTCTCAGAGAAATGACCGTCCAAGCAAACTCTTGTCGAGATTGACCAACTTTGGACACTCTCTCTGATCCGCTAGAAAATCTGGTGTCGGATCAGGTTGGGTCAACACGGAAGCCAAACAGTACGGCTCTAAGTGGACCTTTGACAGCTAGGACCTCTTAACGTGTTATGGTAGATTACTTCAATGTCTACACCCTGACAACTTGGCCTGGCAATCGCCACGGTTTGGGGTTGATGTTTGGACTCTCGGGATTGACACTTGGCACTTGGAGAATTACTCTTAAGACGATGGTCAGGATACATGGGCTTTTGTGAGTCCTCCACTAAAGACTGTCTTCAGGTCATCTTGTGAAGAGCTGTAGACAAACCGCGATCACCACTTACAGTTCGAGGGAAGCCTTCAAAGATTCAACTGATTGAACTTCTCAATATGCTAAGCGACAGCTTGACAATCTTGGAAACCAGGCTACGCCCGGACACCCTCTAACGAGATGAAATTGTCATGGGTATATTGTCCGAACGCGTACAAAGTTTCCTAAAGAAATCCCTTATCATGACTGTCTATAGAAATAAAAAAAAAACCCTCGGAGCTAGACCAAAGAAAACACCAATATTAAATGAACTACTCTCAATAATGATTTTGAAACATCTGAACTCAAGGCAATACAACTAGACTCAAAGCTAAGGAAGTCGAGGGAACACTTCACGATAGAGTTCAGAGATTCACCTCCAATACACGGATCAGGTGAACCACAGAAAGTGTTTGTCCAGAATTCCTTGGTAGCAGGAACATCGGGTCCAAAGTTAATTAAAATTAAAATGAGATGACATTGGTTTTAATTTCACCAAGAATTATAGGTAACTGATATTGTGAGTCTGTTTACACGATAATGTCAGGCCTGTCAAATCAATCAAATAAACATCGTGCTGTCAGGCAGGTCTTAGATTGAAGGCGTCTCACCATACAGCGACAACTATCGAACAGCTAAGAGTAATGAACTTAAAGATCAAAGGCCGGGTGTTTACCTACGCAGCCATCAGTCCTCAGCTGCTATAACCAATATCAAGATTTGAGCATATGCTGTGAATGTGAGAAACTGCTAATCAAAGTTCCACAGCGTTTTGTAAGACAGAAAGACACACACTTAACTGCTTTTCATCAAGATCCTCATTGATCATATTTTAGTGTTGATACATCAGGTTTTCTTATTTAAGTCTTAGATCTGCTGCTGAGTTTTACGAAATAAAATCCATCACTAGTCCCTGTACAAGTACAAAACATGGCCCAAATGTAAAAGCTGTTAAACAACGTCATGTTATTCAAAGAATTGATGAATTTGTAATCTTCTTACTTTGTTATTGATAACCCATGATGAACAAATTGAGCCCTGAGTGATATGATCTGATGGCCTCAGAACACATCGACCTTGCGACGTATCTACCAACACTGACGGGATTTGAACCTTCTTAATGATTATAAGAGTTACATTTTAAGAGTTTTATTAAAAATCTTAATGTATGCACACCAGATACCTCTGATAGCCGTTCTGGGCCTTCCTGTAGGGACTAGACTCACCAAGATTTGTTCTTTACATTTATTGGTTGGGTGAGACATTATATGAGAAAAATTAACGTCAATGTCAGCGAGCAGTTGATCTAAGTAGTAGTGTCATTCTGATATGTAGATTTTTTTTTACAGAGTTTAATGCACTCAAAGGGTATTCAGAGGCAAAAAATATCTAAAAATCAAAGTAATTTGGTAAAGCTACTAACAAAAACTATACGAGGTTACTGACCGACAAATAGAGCAATTGGTTCATTGATTTATAGAAAATTATATGAAGAATAATTAATAATTTTTCCTTTTTTAGTTTTTGCAAATTTTTAAGGATATGAACCTCCGGTATGGCAATATACTGGTTCTTCTCAATAAAATCTAAAAAATAATTTTTTTGGGTCTCTTTACGTCTTAAGTTTACTGAAAAGATATAACTGGTAAGGACGATGCCTTTGTGAGGGCTGTTTGTGTGTTATGTTGCAACTCTCTCCTTGTTTTAACATGCCTGGTCGTTTATATAACTGTCTTCAGTTTGATTAGAGCCACAAGTCACATCACACTTTTCCCTCCTATTAGTCTAACCCACTCGCTTAAAATGGCCTGATATCATAAAATTTGCAGATTTTTCAAGTCAATTCGAATCCAATGGTTTTTTCCTTATAATATCAGAAAAATAATGAAATGATTGCCATTATCAGCATAGCAAAACAGCAAAACAAATTCTAAGAAAAGGCTAGAAATAATTACCTTTTATCTCCAGGGCACTGCTTGCAGTTAGAGTCATTGTTCTTTTCATATGACTTTTCAGAAAGAAGATGCATTGAGGGAAAATAATAAAGGTGGATTGAATTTGAAACATCAAAGATATTTTAATCAAGTTTTTAATAAAAACACAAACAAAAAAAGATATTGTTAATCTGGGTTTTCGTAAGAAAACACACACACACACACATCTAAGGGAATGGTTTTCATTCGACATAACATTAACAAACACTCTCCTGGAAACGCGTAGGATCTAGGAGGACGAATTCTGAAGGTTAATCGTGAGAGTCAAAAAGGAAAGAGAAGGAGGTTGGAGAAAGCAAGAGTCCTCACAAATAGAAGGAGAAATGCAATAAGAGAGAAAGGGAGAGAGAGAGAGAGAGAGAGAGAGAGAGAGAGAGAGAGAGAGAGAGAGAGAGAGAGAGAGAGAGAGAGAGAGAGAGAGAGAGAGAGAGAGTGAGAAGACGAAGAGAGAGAGAAACAGGCAAAGAAAGAGAGAGAGATAGGGAGAAAGAGAGAGAGAGAGAGAGAGAGAGAGAGAGAGAGAGAGAGAGAGAGAGAGAGAGAAAGAGTGAGAAGACGAAGAGGAGAAACAGGCAAAGAGAGAGAGAAAGAGAAAGAGAGAGACGCGCCACAAAGATAAACAGGTAAACACGCAATTCGATCAGAAACAGAAGATTAACAGTTACATGAGAAATAATGGTAACAGAGGTACTTTTCATATCTTTAAATCATAAAAAACCACCATAACTTTCTTACTTAGTTACGATCTAAATGCCCTGAATTTTACAGTAACTGTTATTTCACTGAATATATAAATCTTATTTCCAGTTGACCCAGTGCAACTTAGCTCTTCACATCACCAGTGTTCCTGACATCTCTGTAGATCAGTATAAGATTATATGGAATTCGATTATGTTGATAGCAGAGAACAGCTATTATCAGACTTGCGTTAACAAAGTCGGCAGTCTGACTTGGTTGAATCTTGGACGAGACACAATTCCTTGCTCGATCTATGTGTGACAGGTCATTAAGTGACCCCTGGAGATAGCATCGCCTTAGACGCTTGACCATAGCGCAGCCGGACATGGTCAATCTGACGCTCTATCTGACTTATTGGGAAGAAAAAAAAAATACAAAGTAAACTACCTGATGCTTCAGAGACGTTGGTTATTTTGGACGTAGAAATATCTTTGGGATCACTAGAGAACCAGTCATAAAGATTGTTCTTTTTATATTATACGAGGAATAGAGGCAGAGTAGAACAAGCTTCTATTACAGTTTGTGACTCTGTCTTATTCGAAAAGATGTTAAGAAAAAAAAAAGGATAACAAAAATTAATAAGATGATTGACGTTAAAAAAAAAAGAAACATTAATCGTTAGATTATAATCAAGATATTTAATGAAACTGTGAAGACCTCCATTTTTTTCAGCCCAAATTCAATACCGAAACTATTTTTTTTTTGTTTGTTTTTATATGAGTGTGTTGTCAGTTTTGTTTAATTTTCAATTTCAATCAACAATTCTACGACATAAAATATTGAAGACCATATATGTATCAATGACGGATGTGGAATACAAGATTTTACAATCTCCATGGTAATTTTAACAAGTATCTTGATTCTCTCTTTTACGGATTTTCTACGATTGACTATTGCCTCTTATTTTTCTAAAATTAAAAGCCAGAGAAACTGGAACAAAAAAATCAAATTTTGCCAGTTTCCTGAGCTTTTTGATAAGTTATGAGATCGTAAATATCTCTAAGCCAAGTTCTCATCTCGAATTATTTTTTTTTTCTATTTTCGAGGGAACTTTTTCATAAGTTTTCATCAAGTTTATTAGATAAGATAGAATTAATAAACGATCAAATGGAGTGTTATTAAAGGCATGTTTAAACGAGGCAATTTACAGCTAGCAACACCACTCAAAAAAGTACTCTTACGTCATAATCAGAAAAATGTGTTTCATGTCATTTTTGAAAGGCGGCATAAATTTGTAAAATTTTGCTGTTTTTCACACACCATAAGCGCAAAGAATTGATGCTTTTAACACCAGGGCATCTTGTGGCATGGTGTTCCTAGCTGCAAATTGCTTTGTGTAAACATACGTTTAGTAACCCTTGCATTCAATACACTTAGGTTTGAAGCTTAGATTAATAGATAAAACGTGATAAACTTTGATATAAAAACGAAATTAATCATTACTTTGCTTCATAAAAAAAAAACAAAAGTTCAATGAAGAAATGAAAAAAAAATTAAGTATATGAGAAGAATTTTATAGAACGAAGTAACCTTGTAAAATACAGGTGCTGCTCCACTAAAGAAGAACGACTTAAAATAAGGGGTAAAAAAACTCCGTCATTTTTTGAGACAGGCGCATTGACAAACAAATCCCATGTCATTTCCAGACAAGACAACCTGAACCAATCTGGGGGGTTTTGATCTCAATGATCTGGCTGACCTAGATCCTTACAGACCTGGGACAGAGAGGGTTTCTGGGTCAGCGCTGAGATGGACGGGGTAGGTCGAGTCCAGATTCTGATGGACATGAATCGGAACAGCGACCAAATATCTGTCAGTCCCTGTAGGTTATGAGATATTGATGGAGGGGCGGAGCAAAAACCGTCGAGAACTGGGGAACGCGGAGATTAACTGAACTTAACTTTATCACCAGATTTGTCTTTCTTGTCAATTGTTTCTGTTACAAATAAAAAAAAATGCCAAAATATTTGAGAAGAGAGGATAAAATTATGATAAAAATGTTCAATTGCTAGAAAAGAGTGATAAAAGGGGAAAACACCCAACATAGATTCATTTATTGTCTCGCACTAACTATTTTTAAAGCATTATTATTTTATATCAGTGCAGGCATTATTTAGATTCCAAGCCACATGTTCACCTGTGCTCTGGATGCACGCAAGTTGTTAGGCCAACAGGCATACAGCAATATTATGTCATGTGACCCATTCTCGGAGGTCACAGATAAAGGTTAATAGAGTGTTTTAGCCCAGCCCAAGTCACACAATATCAGATAACCGTTTGACATTATTTTTCATTTTTGAGAATATCTTTCTTTCCTCCCCAGCTGTCTCCAAGACTATTCTGGAATGTTCTTTATCTGCAGTATGTTACGGGCGGTGTCCTTGAAGGTTCTATTGCTTAGGGGTTGTTTTCTTTTGAGAAGTGGATTGTCATGTGGATGTAGCCGTTCTCTCTCTTTTTGTTTAGTTAATTTTATTTACTTTCGTTTATTCAGATTGAAGATGATTTAACTTACGTAATCTGCAAAGTGAAAAGGAGAGAGAGGAGTAAGAGAGAGAGAGAGAGAGAGAGAGAGAGAGAGAGAGAGAGAGAGAGAGAGAGAGAGAGAGAGAGACTGAGAGAGAGGAAAGAAAGGGGAGAGAGAAAAAGAGAGAGATAGATAGATAGGTAGAGAGAGACGAGAGAGAGAGAGAGAGAGAGAGAGAGAGAGAGAGAGAGAGAGAGAGAGAGAGAGAGAGAGAGAGAGAGGAAAGAAAGGGGAGAGAGAAAAAGAGAGAGATAGATAGATAGGTAGAGAGAGACGAGAGAGAGAGAGAGAGAGAGAGAGAGAGAGAGAGAGAGAGAGGAGAGAGAAAAAGATACTGAGACAATCTAATAGAATTATAGCAATTTCATAAAACACCCGGTTCAGCACAGCCATATATGATTTAATCTAATTCAAT
>JAWDGP010002576.1:320000-362500 GCA_033675545.1 Elysia crispata
TCTCTCTCTCTCTCTTCTCTCTCTCTCTCTCTTTGTCTCTCTCTCTCTCTTTCTCTCTATCTCGTTTTCTCTCTCTCTCTTCTCTCTCTCTCTTTCTCTCTCTTTCTCTCTATCTCGTTCTCTCTATCTTTCTTTCTCTCTCTCTGTCTCTCTCTTTTTCTCTCCCTCTTTCTTTCTCTCTCTATATTTCTGTGTCAGGATATTTTCTTTATCTTTACAACTTTATATCTCTCTCACGTTTTCATCAAAACTTAACTTTTCGCTCTATATTTCATCCCACTACCACCATTATGTCTTTTTTCATGTGTTAAACGCTGGTTTCGAAACATTATATGTTTGAATTCCTCCGTTTTATCTGTCACTCCTTGGTTCTTTGATCTTTTCACATCATAAAAATACGAAGTATGTATAAGCTGTTCACACTAATGTTAAGACTCATTCCAACTTTTTACTTCTCTCATCCCTTCTTTTTTACTTTCTTTTCGCCCTCCCCCTCCCCCCTCCCCACACACACACACACTCTCTCTCTCTCTCTCTCTCTCTCTATCTCTCTTTCTATGTATCTTCACCTCTCTCTGCCTCTTACTTTCCCTCTCCGTCTAAATATCTTCTTTTTCCTCCCCATCATTCCTTTTTTTTCCTCAGTAAGTATAATTAAGAGCGGAAGCACAAGTTCTGTTTGAGTGCCTCTAGTCTCTCTTCACACTCACTTAGACTAAAAGCCTATCAAGCCATGATATTCTCTTCTTTAAGTGACTCTGTTGGACAGTTTGCAAGACACTCTGAAAAACTAGGTTTTTTTTTTTCTTCTTAAATTATTCCTATCTTAAAATAATTCTAATTGGATGTTCATGTAGACTGTAGAAAAAAATACACAGAAAACGAACAAAAAACTTATAAATGATAGATAAAAAATGAAAATTTTATGCAGAATTTTTCTGAAGATGATTGATCGGGAAAAACAATACGATAGAAATCACAAACTACGAGGCTGATATCGACGAAGATACCTGATTTCTTCTTTATGAAAGGAAATTTACTGTCTCCTTTTTACTGCCTACTATAGGATTTAAAAGTTGAAAATAATAATAAAAAGCATAAATAAAAAAAAAATAAAACATGCTCTACATAAAGTTGTTTCTTACACAAATGCCATTACAAACAATTTTGTAAAATCGACTAATCATTCTAAACTCCAAAAACAGTGTTACGTTGATTTTCAAATGAAAAATAACAAATAAACAAACAGTGAAGGAAAAAAAAGTCTGACAAAATACTACATCTGAGATTTTCAAAACTAATCATATATTTTTCTGCGTTCAAAAAATTAAAGGAATATGTCGCGTTACGGCTTTGAAGTGTTCAACTAATCTTTTCCGGAAAAGTATTTTAATTAAAAAACAAGAACAACAACAACAACAACAACAACAACAACAACAACAACAACAACAACAACAAAAATAAAACCACCAAACAAACAAACGAGCCAGAGGAAAAATTAAAGACGTTTACAATGCCAAAAAAGTTATTGTTTAGGAAGAATTGGAACCTCATCTAGAAGAACGACTGAACGATAAGAAAAAAAACAAAAACAAAAACAAAACACAGCTGCACTTTAGATCTAGATCTTGAGTGGTGATATCAAAACTGGAAATGAAGGTGAAGAAACGCGCGCCCATATCTGCTAATAAGATGGACAGAAACAAGTGGTCCGTACATCCTCTTTAGGAGCCTCTCATCAACTTTCAGAACAGTAGGCTAGATATACGGAGAGATGCTCTCCCCTTACTTAGACCAGCACGAAGGTCGATATTAGCGAGGTGGAAATGGAGTTGTTCCCCTTAGTTCTCCGGAAGCGGAAATCAAAGGAGGGAAGCTTTTAAGGCGAGTGTTCACGAACT
Organism: Elysia crispata; assembly: GCA_033675545.1. NCBI lineage: Eukaryota > Metazoa > Mollusca > Gastropoda > Plakobranchidae > Elysia > Elysia crispata. Next base: position 321,902 of record JAWDGP010002576.1, read on the forward strand.
GAAGCAAAACATGCTTGTTGGGGTTGATAGGAGCTTTTAGTTGCTAGCAATCGTACATTAACAATAGTCTGTAGATTGGCATCTATTTCTGCTTATCTCTTCTTTTTTTCACTTTCTATCAGGAAAAAAAAAACTACCTCGTTCTCTCTTCTCCCCACTCCCAACCTCTTTCTTGCTCTCAGCCTCTATCCATGTCTGTCGGCATCTCTTTCCCTCCTCCCCCCCCCCCCCCACCCCTTTTCCCCACACACACACTCACTTCTTACCTTCTTTTCACCTTTTACACCTTCATCTCTACGTATCAATTTGTATATGAGCGTTGGGTTTCATTCTGACTGTTTATTTTTCCGCATTCTTTTTAAAATACAAATTCCGATATTAAGTCTGTGCCTGTATGCAAAGGCCTTTATCCGATACTCGATTACAATTTACAAGTATATTCGACTTTCCGTATCATTGCGTATTTCAAAGCCGAACAAGAAAAGGCGCGTCTAGATCAAGCGCATGATGCACTCATCTAGATCTCGATTGATTTCTCTAGGAGTATGACCACCGCCTTTGCCCCATCGCAAGATTTAATTAGGTTGTGTATGGAAGTGAGTGGCAATTCACAAAGAGTTATACCCCTGCTTTCATTCCGATGGCCTGTACACAAAAACCTAGAAGCATCATTAAATAGTTCAATAATTATTGTACTATTGTGTTTTAAATAATATTTTGCTTTCCGAATTCGAGGCATCTTTCGAGGGTATCTTTGCCTTCGTGTATTCTGAGCATTGATATTAGTGTAGGTGTCTTTCAACGCTCTATAGCCCTGAATGCAGGCGTTATCACAGGTTTCGAAGTCCTTGCGAGGCTTGAAGTCACATTCACTTTCATTATTTTTCTGTTGTTTGAATGTTCCTCATTGCGCTTGAGGATGTTCATTAACGTGGAAACCAATTAATTTGATATTTCTCAAAATTTTAATAAAAAATAATGAAAACAACAACAACAACAACAACAACAACAACAACAACAACAACAAATAAAAAAAACCCACTATAAACCAGTGAATTAGCACAAAATCACATTCGGTGAGAAAAGGGAAATTATTCGGAAAATAAGTTTTGCTAAAAACTGTTTTGAAAGTTTGTTTTTATTATCGCCTCGTTGAAAGAGTTCTTACCTCATAACTCAAATCACAATATGGACGAATGGTACCGCATCCTGCATTGGGCTCTCAGGTTATGGGTTGGGTCTCACCTAACCAGCCCTATAATTCTGCAGATTTCAGTTCGCGGTTACCACGACATTGCACTTCAAAATTGTTCGCTAGATCTGGAGAGAAATTGTGTGTCTTTTTCCTTACCAGTTGATGTTTTAACGAAGCAAGAATTCTTCAAAAGATGCTTGCTCGTTAAAGAGAAGATCATTCCCTATAATTATGATAATGACATTCCTATCCTTCTTTTAACAGGAGATTTTATGTTCCAAAGTGCACCTAATTCTTTTTTTTTGACTATTACAGAAAAAATCAAGTAATACAGAATGATGGAAATAGGGAGATAGAAAGGGAGAGATAAAGAAATAGAGAGAGAGAGAGAGAGAGAGAGAGAGAGAGAGAGAGAGAGAGAGAGAGAGAGAGAGAGAGAGAGAAAGACAGGGAGAAAAACTTATACAAACACTGTTACGAGGCGAGAGAAAGGACATTTAAAAGCAGTGTTGGAAAAATGAAGAATACAGAGAAAGATGGGGAAGTGACTGACACAGGGACAAAGAAGAAACACAAAGGAGAGACAAAATGTGAAAGAGTGAAGAGAGATATTGAAAAAGAAAACTAGAAAGAGACAGAAAGAGAGGGAGAGAGAGAGAGAGAGAGAGAGAGAGAGAGAGAGAGAGAGAGAGAGAGAGAGGGGGAGAGAGAGAGTGTGTGTGTGTGTGTGTGAGAGAGAGAGAGAGAGAGAGAGAGAGAGAGAGAGAGAGAGAGAGAGAGAGAGAGAGAGAGAGAGAGAGAGAGAGAGAGAGAGAGAGAGAGAGAGAGAGAGAGAGAGAGAGAGAGAGAGATTTTGCTTTGTCACGAATCTGCTTCCGTTTTTTTTTTTTTTTTTTTTTTTTATAAATTTGAGAGGCAGAGTTTAGCCCATGCACGATGGCAATACAAGAAAATGATAGAGAGAGCAGTAAATAGTAAGAGAGAGAAAGAGAGAGGCAGAGAGGGAGAGACAGACGTAGATAGAGAGATTCAAATAAATAAATTGATAGAAACGGAAAGAAGAACAGCTCAATAATCATAGGAAATACAAAATGAGACGTGACTAATATATCCACTCATTATAAGCACAGATCAGCAGATAGCCGCAGCCACTAAACATTCATACATTTCAGAGAACATAGGAAACGAAACAAATCGGGAAAAGTGAGACAAAATAGGAAAAAAAACCAAAACAAACCAGAATGCCCCAAGCCTGTAGAGCATAGTGTCGCCCTAGCCAGGACAGAGTGATCCACTGGGTGTGTGAGCTGGAAGGAGACAGGATTCGGAGAGCGGTCAATAATTGAAGAGCAGAACCCAGGCAATTTCCTCAAATTAAATTTCCTCCGGAGCCCAGGTCAGCCAGTAGAAAGATCTTGATCGTGGACCCAATTCTGCTTTATTTTCTGCTCTATTAAATTTGCCCGTTTCTAGATCTATAACTTCTCAGTGTTTGAAAAAATATAGAATTATTTCGGTTCGCTTTGCATATCATACTCTGTCATCTAGTTTTGCATCGTAAATCTGTAGTTTTTCACAGATGAAGTAGGAAAAATAATGTGAATATAGATAATTATTTCTTCTTCCTTTGCTGTCTCAAATAATTATTATTTATTGCTGTTAGTGAGTGGCTGCTTTTATTCATTTATTTTTTGTTTTTTAATAACTTTTTTTTTTATTTTCTTCCCTTCGTTCTTAATGTGGAGATCTCATTTTCTGTCTCTTTCTCAGTCTCTGTCTGTCTGTCTGTGTGTTTGTGAGTGTATGTGTGTCACCTCCTTTGTCTATTTCTCTACCTCAATCATTGTTCATCTCTATCTCTCATTTTAAGCAAACAAAGTGCTTCGAGCCTAATTTAGTATCTGTGTTTCTCTTTCTCGCTCTATCTGTTCATCTATCTCTATCTCTGTCAAACACACTCTCTCTCATTCTCTCTACTTCTCTAAAATTTCGAAGTGGCAGATAATTTCGTATTGATTTAAACCATTTTATGTCCCCTACTTACCTTTCTGTAATTAGCAAACAACGATTCAAACCTCGACTGAAATTGAAATTTTCACTGTTTGACTGAACTTTATTCAAATTATATTATGTAACATTTTTATAAACTAAAAAAAAAACCAACAGTTTTTCCCAAATGAAACAATGCAGCTTTTAGAGATAGAAGTGAGATTGATTCTAACTATTTCAATGATGTCTCTTTTACTCGAACATGAAAGATACGGTTCATCCCTCATGGCAGACATGCTACCTCTTGACCACCGTTACCTTCAAGATTTCATTACTAAGTATCGGCCCGAGACTGTCAAAGCAAGCGGTGACCATCGCCCACTCCAAACCTCATCTAATAAAGCCCAGGCTCGTCCAGTTAAGGTCCACCATTGCCTTGACCACTTGTAGACGTCAGGACAAAGAAAACCAGATGGAGAGGATGGACACTGGAGGCGCTCGGACCTCAGGAAGTGGCAGAGCGCAGAAGGAAAGAATTAGATGAGGACGAATGAGGTTATACTGGGCTGGCGCATGTGGGGTGATAGTGGGTGGAAACTGGCGAGCCAGAGAGCTAGAGGGATTAGATGAGGACGAATGAGGTTATACTGGGCTGGCGCATGTGGGGTGATAGTGGGTGGAAACTGGCGAGCCAGAGAGCTAGAGGAATTAGATGAGGACGAATGAGGTTATACTGGGCTGGCGCATGTGGGGTGATAGTGGGTGGAAACTGGCGAGTCAGAGAGCTAGAGGGATTAGATGAGGACGAATGAGGTTATACTGGGCTGGCGCATGTGGGGTGATAGTGGGTGGAAACTGGCGAGCCAGAGAGCTAGAGGGATTAGATGAGGACGAATGAGGTTATACTGGGCTGGCGCATGTGGGATGATATTGGGTGGAAACTGGCGAGTCAGAGAGCAAGAGGGACAGAGATAGAGTGGAACAGAGAAAGATACTGAGAGACTGCGAAATGAGGATACTGAGATCGACAAGGAGAGAGAGAGAGAGAGAGAGAGAGAGAGAGAGAGAGAGAGAGAGAGAGAGAGAGAGAGAGAGAGAGAGGGAGGGAGAGAGAGAATCGGACAATCGTAGACAAAGCCAAAGAAAAGCAATTATTTTATAAGTATTATTCAGCGAAGAGTTACTTTTTGTTATTCAGACTCACAGCCAAAATCTAGAAAATTCATGAAACTAATGCATTTTTTGTATACCGGTAAACTTTTAGCTTGCTGATAAGACTGCAAATCTCAATGGATGTTACAAAGTAAGAGGATCACAGTATTCCTACAACTTATACATTCAGTTCAGTGCTGCACTAATCGACAGTCTCTCTTCATGACTGTTGAAGCTTCCGCAACTCTGTATTGTAGTTTAGATTTTTGCTAGACATGAATAGTCCTGGTCACCCGTTATGGCCTGCTATAATAGATGCGTAGCAACCTAACGATGTGTTGTAAACCTTGCAAAAAGCATAAGTTTACGAGCGTCGGTAGTGGATTGAACGTTTTTTTTTATTCGGTCCTAAAACTGTTTTCAGGTCTTGGAGCGTGAACTCGTTTGTGAGTTCTTTGAACTTCTCCCAGACCAATATTTCTTAGTTCTGGTACATGTAGAGCAAAGAAAAACTGAAAAATGATGTTTGTTTTTTTCTTTTCTTTTTGGTTAGTGAGGAAATAATAGGTGAATTGATAAAACTGACTTTTCAACAGGTTTAAAATAAACAAAAGAACAAAATATTTGCGTTAAAAAGAAAGCTTTGCGCGTCTCCCTGACCTAGAGTTTAAAAAAAAAATAATATAAATTCATACAGACAAGAAAGCGCTTACAGTTCAAACAGTGCGAGAAAACTTGAGATGGAGCAAAACACAAACTTGAACGATGATCTTTTCAGAGCTTATATCCGCAGTTAAAAAAAAAAAGGAAATTTAACTAACACACAAACGTTATTTTAATGGGTTTTTTTTATTGCATTGTTTGCTTTTACTCAGTAAGGCTGCCGTATTTAAAAATAAAAATCATCAAACCGAGAAAAAGGAAATTCCTAGTTCTGCAAAGACAAATCTCCATGTAAGCACCACGTTTATCAAGTCCGTCCCATTTTTTTGTGAGCCTACAGAAATGGCACCAGGCAGTTTAAAAATGCATGCACACGCCTTCTCGATTCCTAACCGTGTCATAAACTTTCGAGAACTCCAAAGAACAATAGCATCCTCTTTTTCAAAAACATGGGTTTTTCCAGCTGTTAAAACCGTACGTTTACTAGTCGTGTTATCTTTATACCCGGGCCCGTGTGGACAAAGGGACACCACTCCCTTGCCTTTAAAACTGACAGGGTTACAGCTCTTCTGTCTTGTATTTTACAGGGTGTAAACTAACATTGGTCAACTTAGACCTTCCACTGTTAGAAACACAATACTGCCGAAAGCACCACGCATGATAAAGAATACTTAATTCAGATCTTTTTTTTTATATTAGGTCGTGAAAAACTTTTCAGTAATGTTTGTTTAACGTGCCTGAGATCTTCAGATGAGAGACTTGGGAAAGACAAAACTATCAATATTACTTGTTGCAGGTCTAGAGTAAGAGAAGAGAATTGGAGCGCGTGGCCTAGGCTAAACCTTGGGTATATATGATCATGATTTAGAAGAAATAGAAAAACAGAGCTCAGATGATACCAATGGTGTTGTTAGCGGGCTCTACAACAGTTATCAATCAGGCAATAATGGCAATAACAATTATATGTAGCCTATGCCATGCTGGTTTAATAGTGAAACCTCTATGTGGTTAAGGAAGTTTGCCGCCAAAGAAGTTCAAGTTTAAAAATGAATTGCGAAAAATCGCACTAAAACAACAATAACAAAAACACAAAAACACCCCCGCCCCAAAAAAAAAAAAACAAAAAAAAAAACAAAACAAAAAAACAAAAACAAAAACTTTCAGATCTTATTCTGTGTTTCTGTACTTCTCACTCTTTTTCATTCATTCCCGATGTCCTGTAAGTCACTCTGTTTCTCTCTTCGTATGTCAGTTCCCTCTATCGTTTGAGTTTAAAAATGAATTGCGAAAAATCGCACTAAAAGAACCATAAAAAAAAACAAAAAAAACAAAAAAAACTTTCAGATCTTATTCTGTATTTCTCACTCTCATTTATTCCCAATGTCCTACAAGACACTCTATTTCTCTCTTGGTATGTCAGTTCCCTCTATCGTTTTGTGTCCCTACTGCTATAACCTCTATCTCTAGCACCTTCTGTCTGTCAGCTCCATCCCCATCTCTCTCTCCTTTGCCGTTCTTCTCTTCCAGTGTTCTGACCCCCCACGCGCGTCAGTTAGTTCCCCGTTGTTCTCAAGGGAGATGAATCTGACAAGACTAGAGCAACATTTATCGATACCCTCTCTGTCATATTGCTCCAGTTTCCCCATCACCCTCGCCCTGGCTCAGAGAGTGATCGCCCCTTGCTATACTCGGCCGCTGACCCCAGGGTTTTGCACCCTCTCCATCATTATCTTGCCTTATCATAGTCACGTGCCCGTTTTTTCCGGCTTTTTCTTCTCTTATTGGTGTCCATATTAGGTGTTTCTCCATCTCACTAATATGATACTAGTTATTTGATGTTATTCATAATTTTAATCTTATTCTATCAATAACTTTAAATCTTGTCTGCTAACGGACCACACTTTTCCCCACGATTGCTTCCTATTTTAATGTATTTTCCCTAATGTGTCGCAGGAAAATGTGGTCGATACGTTTGAACATGATTAGGCCTACTCCCTTGTTTGCTCGTAGTGGTTATTATATTAGTGAAATCAGCTTCAAGTGTGTTCTATGTTTTAATTTAGATGTCCAGGTTCACACCGATGGCTTGTGATTAGTCAAACTGGCACCAACTCTACAACCATCATCCTCCATACCACCATACCAACATCAACCTCAGTCTCTTCTCACCGTCATTAATATCTATTTCATTACCGGTATCGCCATAGCCACAATTATCACCATATTTATTAATATAATCAAGGTTATCAACTTAGTCTAAACTAAACAGAAATAGACTGACATTTTTAATTAATAAAATAATTCAATAAAACATCATATAAGAGGTAGGTAAACATCAGAATCAACTGATGCCCTATTTATTTCATTTCAAATCAGCTTCATTTCAGAAATATGTTTATAAAAATGTCCAAAGTTGTTTTTCAATCAAAAATTGAGGAAAACATTTAAAGATACATGTATATCTTGGAATTTTGCAAAAAAAAAGTAAAACAATTTAAATGGGGCAAAAAAAATATGTATATAAAATTATATACACAAGAAAAATACAACCAAAAACACCAAACTGATCATGTTTTAAAATAATGCATTGAATTTCACCTAAATACAACACTTATCACCTCTTGGCAAAAAAATGATCAATACAGATATATCATTGAGATACAGACAATATATATGGGTACAAATCATGAGCATTTTGCAAACAAGCATAAGTACATTATCTTCCTAAATGAGACACAAAAGTTATAAAGTTATTCTGGAGATAATGTATGGACAAAAAGGGAAAAAAATTAAAACAGGCAATTTCAGCCTGGGCCTTTCATAATGAAGAAAAAAAAGCAACTCATATATTCTAAAATGTTTTCAAGATACAAGATGTGAGGGTTGCCCCACAAAAAAAAAAACAAAACACAAGACAACTAACAAGATAACTAAAAAATTATTTTTTTTATTGAATTATAAAAAAAACTTTACAGTAACAGAAAATCAATTTTTTTTTTTTTAATTCTATCCCGTGTGCCTTTTTTTTTTCTCTAAATGACCCGGTTGGTTAGAATGTTAGAGAGCATATTAGCAACATTCTCACTTTTTTTTATTTGGTTCAGTCACATACACGCACAAAAAAATTTTTTTTGTGTGGGGGAGGGGGGACTTTGTTAAGAGGACTCACTACTTGTACTTTGTTTTGTTAGTTGGAAAAGGGACACTTTTCTCTACTCCTGCAAGCATTGATAGTGTCTTGTAGGTTACTTAGGTGTGTTTTAGCATGGTTATTTGTCTACTCTGCTTCACTATATCTACTGCCCTCTGCTCCATTGAGTCACGAGGGAGGCACTCCACACATTCCCAGCCCAGAGTGGGCCGACCATGCCACCTTCCCTACCAACTGATGTCTCCTCACTGTGGTGGCTTGTTAGTGATGTTATCTTACCTAGTCTTAGGCTACTCTAGGGTAGTGGGTTGTTATATGGGGTGGGCCATTGGACCTATGGGGTGTTACTGGTTAGGTTGCTACTCCTATTCTAGTGGAGACTATTGCTATCGTGAGATAACGGGTCTTTTTATTGCTACCTGTTACTTTATACTGTGGGGGAGGCGAGACAAAAAATGAAGAAAAAAAAAAAAATTCCCTTCTCTGTTCATTTTTACTTTTCTTTCTTTTAGCTGTGGAGTAATTGTGCAGATTAGTGATATTTGGGGGGGTGGGGGCTGGGTTTGGGGGTTGGGATGCTGGATGCCACTGGGCTCTGCTTGTACTCCTGCAGAAGGAAAAAGAAAACGATGTTAGGCAATGTTGCAATTTGTTTTTCAATTCTTATTTTTTATTTTAATCACCAGAAGCATTCTTCAGAGCCTCCAATAATGCTAAACACTTTTTTTTCAGACCATAATTTTTTTTTTTTTTTTGGTGAAAACAGAATGAAAGTAAACATCATCCCAAGCCCATAGTAAAGAATGTAAAGCTGAAAAAAAAATAATAAAGCAGGAGTTGTAGGTGTGAACGCATACTTTGTGTTTTTGTGCGAAGTACTTGTTTGAATAAATCTATTTCCAGAATAAGTGCCTAAAGAACTTGTATAAGCTTACCACACTGTAAGAAACGAAATGGAGTCGCTGCAAAGGGAGACCACTATATTACGAAACTAAAGGGTGACCACCATTTTTATGACATGAATTCTTGGATTTTTTTTGTGAAATGGATAAAGTCAACACTTTCAGTCACAAGGTATGGACTTTAAGCGGATTCCACTGTATTAATAAAAAAAAAATCATACCAATATCAATTTTAAAGCATTCTAACATAAGGAAGTTTGAAAAAAAAATTTTGAGGAAATACAATATCCCATACCATTTACTAACAATTTGAAAAAACTGGCACAGGACCTTAACAAATCTCATTATTAAAAACGATCAAAAAAAAATTAAAAGTACAATACTGAGATACAAGTAAAGAATTAACTTTAAAGACCCAAAGTAACTCTAGTCCAGTAGTTGAACAATCTTTTACTATTACCAATCAGTTAGAGTTCATCCTTATATCAATATTATAAAGAAGTAGCGAGAGAATTATGTCTTGACTAAGCCGTAAGACAAACTTTTTTTTTACTAGATCCAAATTTACCATTTTCAAATTCTAGTCCAGGAAAAGAATAATAAATTGAATTTAAGTCTACCCTTAATGTAGAATCATTTTTCTAATTGATAATATTCCATTTAAATCAATTTATTTTATGTTTTGATAATTGTGGCTTTGATAAGCCTATTCTTTTTTTCAAGCCAACTATTAAAAAGTGCTAGACATTAAGCCTACAGCTGCTACAGTTTAGGTGAGCGCCACTACAAGTGAATTAAAATTTCATGTTAAGTTAAGGTACAACTACATGTACCAGGTACATCCAAATTCCAGCTGCACTGACATACTGCAAATTTAAGAAAATGATTTAAATAAATATGTATGAATTAAATGAAAGCATCTCTCCCTCAACAAAAATATTCTTTTTTACTAAATTATTTTTCAAGAAAATTGTCTTTCAAAACAATATATGAAGCAATCAAGCAAATGATCTGCTTGGGAAAGAGAGAGAGAGAGAGAGAGAGAGAGAGAGAGAGAGAGAGAGAGAGAGAGAGAGAGAGAGAGAGAGAGAGAGAGAGAGAGAGAGAGAGAGGAGAGAGAGAGAGAGAGGAGAGAGAGAGAGAGAGAGAGAGAGAGAGAGAGAGAGAGAGAGAGAGAGAGAGAGAGAGAGAGAGAGAGAGAGAATGGAGGGGGGTGGGCAGGCAAAATTGAATGTATCCCCATTAATTAGGTAGAGTTTGGTATCTATGGCCCCGATATAAAATCTCTCCTGAGAAGAGAATGTTTCACAGGGTTTGGGGAAAATAGAGGCCTAGAGGCAAGGGAGGCAAAAAGGTAAAATGAAAAAAAAGCAAATAGACTTTTTGAAAGAAATAACTTGATTACGAGAAAATAGAGCAAAATCAACCCACAAAAGAATTATGGCTTAAACTGCAAACTAAAAATGCCTATGATAAATCATACTGCATATCTAGTTGGTTTGTAGTCTGCTATAAAGCAAGTGTCCTGACACGCTTTGGGTCATGGCAGTAAACTCTAACTCACTAGGCTTCTAATTCTTCCCAGCTCAAACCACCGCTTTCTATCTCTGTCATTTTGTCAACATTTTGGATTAAGTGTATGATGAAAACAAAAACTTTATCAAAATAGATTACTAATGAAGTTTAATAGTATTTTTCCTTACTTTATGTTTTAAGGGTTTCTTTCCTAACGTGAGAAAGATTATTTCATCCTATTAGGATTTTGATTTGCTGACCCATGAAACACCAATGCCCAAGTCCATAAGTTGGTTTCGATAAGATAAACTACAATTCATCTTTTCTTTCTTTTTCATGACTAATGGTTATTTAGAGGTACTTATTTAGTTTGCCTTCTGCTCATTTTAATCATGAGGGACGCACTCAACACTTTTGCAACTCTGAGGAGGCTGGCCATGTTACGGAACATTTCTATTCTATTTTGTCGCATTTATGATACCTCTTGAAAAAAATAAGACTTCAGCAGCACTTACAATTACTCAAAAATGCTATAACTAGAAATCTATGGCAAATAAAACCTAACGATAAAGTTATAGCCCTGAGATAAAAGCAACCTGATTGTATGGCTCTGGAGGAGAACTCAAGAGGATTGCAAAAAATGTCAAATAAAAATGGTTTGAGAAAGACGAAACTTAAGAACTTTCAAGCTTTCTTGGATTTATTTTAAATGCAAACACTTACAAAACTGATGGCTACGAATTACAAAAAAAAAAGAGGAAAAAATGTTTTGTCGCATAATAAATTTCACTTTTAGGCAAGCCTGTGTTTACTGATATGACAGACCCCAACGGCACAGTGATTCAAACCTGACCACCATTCTAAGCACAGAAAGCTAAGTCAATAACTGAATAATAAAGATAGGACTTATCAGGATTTACATCCATCTCCATTTGTGAAAACTAGCAAGAAAGAGGATGGGCAAACTGACCGCTGACATCGAAATGTACAGCATAACTAACACTGCTAATCACGTATAACCACAACATGACTAGAGTACAAAACTAATTCAATGTTTCAAATGATAAAAAATCTTATTAAACACAGACATAGATTGTCAAAGACAATTCAGATAAAATGATACTACTGTAAAAACGTAAAGATAAGAAGAAAACATGCCAAAAGCCTTTCAACTAAATCCAGTTCTAAAGACTTTCAATTGACACGACCACAGTAGACGAGGAATGATAATGCAAGGATCCAAAAGAAAGTTGTCCAGGGTGAGTTCCCACCCTAAATGGTTTCACAATCCTGCTCTGAGAAAGATTACCAACACGACTAACATTCTATAAATATACTGAAACCAAGAAAAAGTTCAGAATGATGTCTTAAGTAGGAATAAATAATTCTGGCAGCATAAAGCTAAATCTAACTTTAAAGACTTACTGACCTTTAGTTTGTCAAGCTTGTGATATAAATGTGAAACTTTCATAGAAAAGCCCAGTGTTTCTTAAATTTATATTTTGAAATTTATAAGACAAAAATTCTAGAAATCCTGCCATCCCCTACTTAACATTTAAAAGCTTTTCTAAGAAGTGGATTTCTTAATGCTACAATCAACTACATATATTTTTTTTGCAACAAGTAATATTGAAAAAAAATGTAATGATCACTATTCCATAGGCATATTTAGAAAAGCTAAAATTTCAAAGATTATATTTTAAGGAAAACTCCCCTATCGATTCTATAATAAAAAAGCATGCATCTGATCAGCTATAGAATACATTTAACTCATGAAGAGAAATGATAAGTGGGCTTTCTTTAGTTTCACACATGTACCAGCGTCATGTTAATAGCATGCAGATTAGTAACGTGCAGTTATTGTAAAAAAAAAAAAAAAAAAAAAAAACCAAGCAAAAAACGTTGACTGGAGACATGAGTGAAACACAGATACGCCCAATGTTTGAAAGGTAAAGATGGCCTTATAAAAAAAAACTCATTGGCTAAGCTGAAAAAATTATGCTTTGAGGACTGCATGCTATTTTTTAAGAAAGTTAATGACAATTTTGTTTTCTGTTTATGGCTAAAATTCTGAACTATCATGCCTTGGAAAGGGACAAATGATCATAAGCTACAAGAGAATTTGAATGCTAGAAGAGCCACATTACAAGACATGAATAATTTACATAAATAAATACAAGCTGCTATGATTAATGTATTGCTATCTGCCCGTTATATAGACAACCTAAGACCAGCTAAGAAAGAAGTGTCAAGAGACCAACAGAGAAAAAAGTGCCAAAACAATTACCGGTACTCTCACTTTTTTAATGGGAAACAAAGTAATTTCTGGTATTTCTGCTTTTCAAAGGCCCACTATAATGAAAAAATACTGTCAGATTCACCAAACCCTTAGACTTTGAAGCTATACAAAATGTAACTTTTCTCCATCTGTGAATCATAAAAGTCTCCACTGACATACTTATATAATATTGCCAAGCTTTCCACGATTTCAAGGATTGACACTGATGACAGAAAACTAAAATACCGACTGCTTTCTCATAAAAACAAACCAAAACATTGTAGGCAACTTCTCTCTCAAAGTAAAAATAAAAGGATTTTCAAGTCTTTAATGACAAAGAACAAAACGACCTTGCAATTGTATACCAAAGCCACCACAAAATTAAAAAAAAAAACCACTAGATGAATAGCCTGTAAAGTAAAGAATGATTTATATCACACAGCTCACCAAGGAATGTAATAATCAGATTCATCTTGTCTCACTGAAGGCAAACTTTGTGTTAACTACTCAGTAGGACCTACTGGTTACTTTCTAATGTTTTGAATCTTATCCGACAATTTTTTTTTATCAAAGACAAGCACCCCCCCCTTCCTATCCCCAACTATAGAAGGACAAAATGTAAAGACTCTGAGGAGTGGGTTTCATTGTAACTTCAGTTTTCTGTAAAACTAATTTTTTTTACATGAATTAAAGTAAAAAAAAAAAAAAAAAAAGAGAACTAGACTTTTTATTTTTAATTATAGAGGGGGAGGGGAAAAAGAGAGGGCCAGGGAGGTAGCGAAAAGCGAGTGAGAGAGAGTAAGGAGAGAGAGAGGGAGAGAGAGAGAGAGAGAGAGAGAGAGAGAGAGAGAGAGAGAGAGAGAGAGAGAGAGAGAGAGAGAGAGAGAGAGAGAGAGAGAGAGGGATAGGGAGGGAGGGAGGGAGAGAGAGATGAGTAAAGCTGAACTTTAATCAAATTCTTTTAAGTTAAACTTAAATGCTATAGATAAGAAATTTTTCATCAGGACTTGTGATTCCCATGCAGGTTAAAAAAAAATTTTCACTGATCACTAAACTACACTTCGAAGAATATTTGTTTTTGAATTAATCAGGAATCGATCCAAGTGATTTTTTTATTATTTCATTGCTCAAAAGCCAAGTCAAAAAACATTTGACTTTGTAGATTTTAAATAACATAACTATAAAGCTACATGGCCTACTCTACTATTTGATCCCATTTGACATCAATCTCTAGCGTTATAAAATGGGACAAGTATTAAATCTCTTTATTCCAAGAACGCTTTTGTCTCAATTTACAGTAGAATAAGCTTACAAGTATAATAAAAATATTTTTGTAATGACCTGGATCTAAACAACGGTAGCTCTGAAAACTGAAATATGTAGACAGGGCATTCCTAAAAAGGTGAGATCCCAAACTCACCGGCCCTGCTCAACACGGCGACGAACTACTCGATCTTTAGGTTACCTGTTGCTCTGCCCGGCAAACACCCATTAACGACGCTCAAGAGGTCAAATTTCGGTCATGACGGGCGCTGCTGGCCCAAAAATTTACCTGCGCTGGCAGCTGATTTTGAATGAATTTCTTTCGGATTTAATCATAATTAAAAGCCTCAAAATATTCATTTGAGCCAATGAAGTTCAAAAGAAAAAGCTATAAATGAAAAGTAGAGATTTTAAAGTTTGCAATGATACCACTTATGTTGAAATAAGTCTGCACACTTAATAGCAATAGTCTTATTTAAAAGGCTCTTTGCATAAAAATTTCTGAAAATTTTGAGCTGTTTTTAAATGAGTATAATTTTTCTCTTGCACCATAAAAGCGGCAGGAAACTCCTTATAAAGAGAGAGCAGTATTTGAAGAAACAGATGCCATAAAAATTACTCACACCTAAACAGGGCCTGTTCGGCTGCGGGACTTATAGTCCATCTGGTTATCTAGAGAGCTGACAGCTACTGGGACACAGAGGGGTAACTGGACTGGAGTGTTTCTTGTTTCTAGATAACAGGCGTGTTAATGGTGCAGGATTACTTGATATTGGCAATTTATGTCACCCACGAATTATAGGGGTTGTTGTTTAACAGTAAAAAGTTAGACGATCAGGACTAAATAAGATAAGTCGTTTGCCTTCGTGCTATCATTCTACTATACTTGCTCATAAATTTTGAACAGGGTTTTTACTACAGTACTCGCACATTTAAAACGTGGAGTCGTGGAGTATAATGTAATCATTCTCCTCCCCCCCCCCCTCTTTTAAGTTCTGGCACATTTTGTAAGGCAGATGAATATATTTTCTTTCTCTCTGAATACTTGAAGTCCGTCTCTCTATCTTTGCTATTGTCGAATGCAACATTTCCCACCTTGGTCTCCTTGAAATGCCAACCCAAGGTTGATTTTTTTTTCATGACATCTAGGCAGTGTATGTCAATAATGTGATGCTTAAGCAGTGCTGTGTAGAAAGTCTGTAAGTAATGTACCGCTTCATTTCTAGTTTTGCCTTATCTATCTTATCTTGTTCGGCAGAGCTATATAACTAAATATTTAAGGACATGTCTGATGTGTTCATTCAATTTATAGTCTTTACCTTCTACCCTAAACAATTATGGGCTACTGTGATTTTTCCGACGATGTAGATAATTTCTTTTGTCTGTTCTTTGTATCGACGAAAAAGATTAGTTTTGTTTTGAGGGTTTTAGAATACATGCTTTTAAAACAATATGAGAAGCTTAATTGCCAACTAAAAATCTCTTACATTAACAGGATGAAACTAAAAATATTCAATGATTCATAGACCAATGATATTGGTAAGAATTAATAAGGTATGGTTATGATTTCTGCCAATTATGTGCTAGAGCCGACTTGAAGCATCAAAACTTTTTTCGTGTTTGCTTTGCAAGCATATTTTTTGCTATAATTCTTACTCAAAGGTTTTCTTCGGGTTTTAAAAAAACAAGCATTAAAATTGTAGGTGCAATTCACTAGTTATGACCCATTAAAAACATTCCCACAATTTCAAAGGTTTACATACCCTTTTAAAAATAGCTCTAGACCCCTTAATTTTAATGCATTTCACATAAATAATCTATATAAAGGTGAAAACTTGAGTACTGTGAAATATAAATATCCAATAAAAACCGATAAGATCATGATTAAAATGGGTTTTGAGATCAGCTAAATTTCAAGTCTTGTACCGCTCTCAGTTATCTGCCCCTGCTCTGACGGTCGGCGAGGTCAGTTTTATTCCTGGTTATCAGAGTCCCATGGGGATGCCCGTGGTCAGCCCAGGCAGATTAAAGAAAATCCTAAAGATTCAGATTTCTGAGAATTTTCGTTGCCGTGTCAGGAGTGATTTCTTAGTCACCAACAATCACACAACAACCCTGTCCCGCTGAAGCAGATATTCACACCCGGCTTAAAAAAGCCAAATACTATTCTTGTCAAAAGGGCAAAATCGAAAAGAATGCCTCTATCAAGATAGCAGGGCTCAACAGATTGAACCTCGATGAGCATTACAGGTTAAGATCAGTATGGCAACAGACATAACTTGTCAAACAGCGTTGAGGGAAGCATAATTAGACCCTAGGATTTGCAGAATCTGCTGGAATTGAGTATTATTGTTCTTACCATTGCCTTAGAGAATAGAATTAAACTATCTCAGCTATTTGGTTGAAAATGTGAAAGCCACAAAGTAATGTCCTTACACTAGTCTTGATTCAATTGATCACTTACTTCAATCTATGGGAGATTTCATTTTGCAAGCCTCAGCTAAGCAGAGGGGGATCAGACTAGATGCTTCTAGTGTTTGCATTAACATATACACTGCAAGTCGCAATCTTTTTGCTAAAACTTCAAGGCTCTGCAACTAGTTTATCATATGTTCATAACATATATAAACAAAAATTAGTCCACTTTGTATGTATGGGTGACAATATCTAGGACTGCTTTTACCTATGTCCATGTGAATTGATGCCATATTCTATCTGGGATATTGGCTCCATCGGTCCATTGCCTGCTCAGTATTCAGACATGGTCAATGTAGCTGTGTCAGTGGCTGATGACATTAGGTTTAGAGCTGTGGCTGAGTGCTGCAGCTGATGGCAATGGGCGAGTGTTGTTGGGGCATCGTATGTGAATTGAGACTGCATTATATTGACATCTCCTGAGGGAAAAAAAGGCAGAACATTATAATTGTATTAGACCTCTGTTAGTTAATTTTTGTATTTGGTCAACCATAATGTTATTTCAGGCCTTTGTTAGAGTTAGAATTGATATGAATCAAAACATAAATGTTTCATAAGTTCAGAACATTTTTTCTTCAATTGTAATGAGGGTCCATCAAAGAAGCTCATGAATAGCAGTTTTATTAGTATTTCTGAAGCGAAAACTGGTTTGTTAAAGAGAGTATTTAATATGGATGCTGTCTGTTCACTATAGTATTCAACCAAAAATTGGTGCAATGGAATCCTGAGCAATTTTTATGCTAATACTAAAGATTTTATACTGATTTGTTGCGACTCAAATTGTGTTAGAACGGTGCTTTAATCTGTTTATATTGGATGAACATCTAACCTGGTTCTACCGTTTCCTCTTGGGTCTGGTACATTGCTCACTCTCAGCTCAGAGTTTTTTGCAGCATAGCCATCAGAGTTGATACTGTAGTGATCGCTGTTGATATGTAGATGAATTTCAAGGGCCTTTAACCAACACATCCAGCCTATTTCACAAGTGGCTCTGAATCTGTGTTATGCTCAGTACTTGGACAAGAACTCTGCTGAAACGATAGAGACAACAAGACTGGTTGAAAAGACACAACTAATGAGGCAAATCTGCTGTTTAAATTTACAGGATAATAAAAGAATATCTGCCGTTGCTATAAATTTAGATTTTTTTGTGTGCATTTTTCAAGCACCATAGAGCAAAAGTGCTGCTTCTTTATACTTAAAATTAGTGTATTGAACATTAAGCATCAGTATTATTTTAATTTGTAACTGTTACTTATCTTGTACTGTTTTTCAGGTAGAATTTTTGCTGTAACTGCAGTTTCCCTTTCTATCTTGGACAAACAGTTCTTCTCTGACATGCCACTTTGGACTGTTTTGCTTTGCCCAGATCAGCCCAGTTATTGGAGCTTAAAAAATCTTCCAATTACATAATACGCTTTTGCCTGAAATTGCAGAATTTGTTGTCAGTGAATAGATGTGGCAGAGCAATAGAGCTTACTATGAAATATATACACTGATTTGTATTAAAATTGCCACCATGCTAGTTGACATTTTATACACATTCTTAAAAACAACATATTTCATAAAAACAATTACAAAACCGCCACCACTTTTGCCTCCTTAAACCAAAAAATAGTATTAAATAGGTTGGAAATATTGCTTTTTCAACGAGACCAAAAGAAAGTGCATCAAACGTACTCGTAAATGCCAGTTTCATTATTGATGATCTTAAAACCGATTTATTTCAAAGATTTTTTCCCCTTCCCTGATTCCTAAACGAAGCACTTTACTAAACGATACAGAAACTTTTTTACGTTGTGATAGCTCATAAGCTAAAAGCTTTAATATCAAACTAATTGGTTTCAGTTTGTGTTTTTACACTTTTACACGTATAGTACAGTTTTTTACCTGGAAGAGAAAGTTTTTTTTATTGTACATTTGTAGATTACCCTTTTTTTAAACAAAAGCACTTGGACTTGCTTTTTCATACGTACAAAAAGCTCAGCCTAACTGTTGGGGTTTTTAAAATGTACCAATAGATATATATACAAAAATCTTTGATGTGGACAACAGAGCTTGTCTTTCCTCAGAGATGTCTATCGACCTGTTTAAGAAATTTATGCAGTGTTTGCTAACATATTTAATTTTCTCAAAGCATCATGGTAGATCTTCTAATATCATTTTTATCTACTTACAAGCCCAACATGATACTTATGAAGTTCCAAGAACAGATACAGCCCCATCTTGCTGCAGGATTATCTCTCCTCTCTATCCATTAGTGTTGAGAACAGATTAAGATGCGACTGAGACATACTGAAAATGCACATAACACTCATACAAATACATAATTACAACAAATACAAGTATAAGTAAAGTTCATCTTCATCATGGAAATAAGATTTTCCATTTTCTCATTATCTAAGAATCAATTTGTTTAAGAGTTCATTATGAATGACGATAAGCTATCTACGTTTTCTTCTTCACAATAGTTCCTGAATCAAATTGATGACATAAAATTCCTAGCATAATTCATGTTAACAAAAATAGGTTTGTTCCAGTTTATATAGTATCAATTTTGGTTCAAACAATGTCCATCACTTACCTGATTCTATAATTTCCTTTTTGCTTCCTACCGAATCACTTGTCAGCCCAGGACTTCTTGTACCTTGACTTTTGTTGCATTAGCCGCTGTGTTGACTAAGGCGCTCAATCCCAATAACGAGTCCACAAAAACAGCCATTCTCTTATGATGGACTAAGCTCAGTGCTTGGAGAATAGACATTTCAAGGGGATGGGGAACAGAGCAAGCCACCTAAAAGATACAGACTGCAAGATTGGTTTAAAAAACATCAATGATAACTTGTTTTTGATGTATGAAACTATGGTTAAATTCAACTTCAAAATAACCCACGAATACTTGTTATGGAAAATATTTAGAATATTTTTAGCATTGTTCTAAAACTGTAATTATATTAAAGGCTTTCTCATGGCAGATTTTTTCAATATTGTCATCTCTTACGTTTATTTACACATGCAATGTGATACCTATTAAAATCCTATGAACAGATAAATTACCCATCTTGCTGCAGAAAAATCCTCTCTCACCGCTTGTGCTGATCTGAGTTAAGATGCAACTGTTTTGAGACATACTGAGCTCAGTGCTTGGAGAACATACATCGAGGAGATTGGAAAGAAGATACAAACATTGGTTAAAAAGAAAGTCTTTGTATTTTAGAATTGCTCTTTATCTATGAAATACAAAAATTCATAGCTAAATAATCCCCAAATATTTATTAAAAATAATTTTTACCATTACTCTAACACTATAGTTATACTAAAGGCTTTCTTTACTTTGTCCAAGGAAAAGAAAAAGAACATTAGTAGCAAAAGATAAATATTAAGTAAAATAGATTTAGTTTCACGTTTACTTTCGCACATAAAATAGTTTTTCACCTCATAGAGAAAGTTTCTTTCTTGGAGCATTTGTAGATTACCCTTTTCTTTTGGATAATCATTTTTGTCTACTTACATGCCCCGCATGATACCTATGAACATTCCAAGAACAGGTAAATAACCCATCTTCTTACATATTATTCTCCCTCACCGTTATGTGTTGAGCATAATCAAGATGTGGCAGACATACTGAAAATACATATGGAACCTAGGTTATAACAAATACATATACGAGTAAAGCGCATCTCAATAAGGGAAATAAATATTCTAATAGATAAAAATGGATTGAGATATAATGTATATGAGAAAATATAAAGGAAGGGGAAGGGATACTGCATTTTATGAGTTTGATTTGTTTTCTCTCATGACCAAAAGAGGCTATATCAATATGAATAGAAGTTTCAGAATCAGTCTTTCTCATTATCTAAGAATCGATTTGTTTCAGAGTTCATTATGAATGACTATAACCTATCTACGTTTACTTCTTCACAATAGTTCCTGAATCAAATTGGTGAAATAAAATTCCTAGCATAATTCATGTTAACAAAAATAGGTTTATTCCAGTTTATATACTATCAATTTTGGTTCAAACAATGTCCATCACTTACCTGGTTCTATAATTTCCTTTTTGATTCCTACCGAATCGCTTGTCAGCAGGGGACTTCTTCTACCTTGACTTTTGTTGCATTAGCCGCTGTGTTCACTAAGGTGCTCAATCCCAATAACGAGTCCATAAAAACAGCCATTCCCTTATGATGGACTAAGCTCAGTGCTTGGAGAATAGACATTTCAAGGGGATGGGGAACAGAGCAAGCCACCAAAATGATACAGATTGCAAGATTGGTTTAAAAAAAATCAATGATAACTTGTTTTTGATGTATGAAACTATGGTTAAATTCAACTTCAAAATAACCCACGAATACTTGTTATGGAAAATATTTAGGATATTTTTAGCATTGTTCTAAAACTGTAATTATATTAAAGGCTTTCTCATGGCAGATTTTTTCAATATTGTCATCTCTTACGTTTATTTACACATGCAATGTGATACCTATTAAAGTCCTATGAACAGATAAATGACCCATCTTGCTGCAGAAAAATCCTCGTCCCTCACCGCTTGTGCTGATCTGAGTTAAGATGCAACTGTTTTGAGACGTACTGAGCTCAGTGCTTGGAGAACAGACATTGAGAGGAGATGGGGAAGAAGATACCAACATTGGTTAAAAAGAAAGTCTTGGTATGATAGAATTGCTCTTCATCTATGAAATACAAAAGTTCATAGCTAAATAATCCGCGAATATTTATGAAAAATAATTTTTACCATTATTCTAACACTATAGTTATACTAAAGGCTTTCTTTACTTCGTCCAAAGGAAAAAAAAGAACGTTAGAAGCAAATGGTAAATATTAAATAAAATAGATTTAGTTTCACGTTTACTTTTGCACATAAAGTAGGTTTCACCTCGTACAGAAAGTTTCTTTCTTTGAGCATTTGTAGATTACCCTTTTCTTTTGGATAATCACTTTTGTCTACTTACATGCCCAGCATGATACCTATGAACATTCCAAGAACAGGTAAATAACCCATCTTCTTACATATTATTCTCCCTCACCGTTATGTGTTCAGCATAATCAAGATGTGGCAGACATACTGAAAATACATATGGAACCTAGGTTATAACAAATACATATACGAGTAAAGCGTATCTCAATGAGGGAAATAAAATTCTAATAGATAAAAATGAATTGAGATATAAGTTATTTGAGAAAAAAAAAAAAGGAACGGGAAGGGATACTGTATTTTATGACTGATTTGTTTTCTCTCATGACCAAAAGAGGTTGTATCAATATGAATAGAAGTTTCAGAATCAGTCTTTCTCATTATCTAAGAATCGATTTGTTTAAGAGTTCATTATGAATGACTATAACCTATCTACGTTTACTTCTTCACAATAGTTCCTGAATCAAATTGATGAAATAAAATTCCTAGCATAATTCATGTTAACAAAAATAGGTTTGTTCCAGTTTATATAGTATCAATTTTGGTTCAAACAATGTCCATCACTTACCTGATTCTATAATTTCCTTTTTGATTCCTACCGAATCGCTTGTCAGCAGGGGACTTCTTCTACCTTGACTTTTGTTGCATTAGCCGCTGTGTTCACTAAGGTGCTCAATCCCAATAACGAGTCCATAAAAACAGCCATTCCCTTATGATGGACTAAGCTCAGTGCTTGGAGAATAGACATTTCAAGGGGATGGGGAACAGAGCAAGCCACCAAAATGATACAGATTGCAAGATTGGTTTAAAAAAAATCAATGATAACTTGTTTTTGATGTATGAAACTATGGTTAAATTCAACTTCAAAATAACCCACGAATACTTGTTATGGAAAATATTTAGGATATTTTTAGCATTGTTCTAAAACTAATTATATTAAAGGCTTTCTCATGGCAGATTTTTTCAATATTGTCATCTCTTACGTTTATTTACACATGCAATGTGATACCTATTAAAGTCCTATGAACAGATAAATGACCCATCTTGCTGCAGAAAAATCCTCGTCCCTCACCGCTTGTGCTGATCTGAGTTAAGATGCAACTGTTTTGAGACGTACTGAGCTCAGTGCTTGGAGAACAGACATTGAGAGGAGATGGGGAAGAAGATACCAACATTGGTTAAAAAGAAAGTCTTGGTATGATGGAATTGCTCTTCATCTATGAAATACAAAAGTTCATAGCTAAATCCGCGAATATTTATGAAAAATAATTTTTACCATTATTCTAACACTATAGTTATACTAAAGGCTTTCTTTACTTCGTCCAAAGGAAAAAAAAGAACGTTAGAAGCAAATGGTAAATATGAAATAAAATAGATTTAGTTTCACGTTTACTTTTAAACATAAAGTAGGTTTCACCTCGTACAGAAAGTTTCTTTCTTTGAGAATTTGTAGATTACCCTTTTCTTTTGGATAATCACTTTTGTCTACTTACATGCCCAGCATGATACCTATGAACATTCCAAGAACAGGTAAATAACCCATCTTCTTACATATTATTCTCCCTCACCGTTATGTGTTCAGCATAATCAAGATGTGGCAGACATACTGAAAATACATATGGAACCTAGGTTATAACAAATACATATACGAGTAAAGCGTATCTCAATGAGGGAAATAAAATTCTAATAGATAAAAATGAATTGAGATATAAGTTATTTGAGAAAAAAAAAAAAGGAACGGGAAGGGATACTGTATTTTATGACTGATTTGTTTTCTCTCATGACCAAAAGAGGTTGTATCAATATGAATAGAAGTTTCAGAATCAGTCTTTCTCATTATCTAAGAATCGATTTGTTTAAGAGTTCATTATGAATGACTATAACCTATCTACGTTTACTTCTTCACAATAGTTCCTGAATCAAATTGATGAAATAAAATTCCTAGCATGATTCATGTTAACAAAAATAGGTTTGTTCCAGTTTATATAGTATCAATTTTGGTTCAAACAATGTCCATCACTTACCTGATTCTATAATTTCCTTTTTGCTTCCTACCGAATCGCTTGTCAGCCTTGGACTTCTTGTACCTTGGCCTTTGTTGCATTAGTTGCTTTGTTGACCAAGGTGCTCAATCCCAATGAGTCCATAAAAACAGCCATTCTCTTATGGACTAAGCTCAGTGCTTGGAGAATAGACATTTCAAAGGGATGGGGAACAGAGCAAGCCACCAAAAAGATACAGACTGGAAGATTGGTTCAAAAAAATCAATGATGACTTGTTTTTGAGGTATGAAACTATGGTTAAATTCAACTTCAAAATAACCCACGAATACTTGTTATGGAAAATATTTAGGATATTTTTAGCATTGTTCTGCAGTGTACATACAAACCGCAAATAATAGGTATATGGTAGACATGCTATGCCCGTATAGAATACCAATACTATTTCACTGTTAAAACATTGGAAGCAACAGCTGTACAGTTACAAGACGTACTGCGTACATCTATAGCACTTAAATACCGTATCTGCACATCCAAAATGTTAGCCAGTGTTATAAGATGCAGAATATCTCCAATGGTCACAGAGCTAAACAGTTGCTGTGCACACATCGTTTGCTCACGTAGCATCTTTGTGATCTTTGATAACTGGACATACCAAGTAAGTTCATACAGTAATTATCAGTTACACATAACTTTTGCCTTAGTTTGACATTACAAGCTTTTCCTTTTGCTTCGTTTTAAGTTGTTAAAAAGGTTATTAACCATTATTCAATATAGGGTTAAAATAACCCTACAACTTCACACTTCAGGGTAGGTCAGTTTGTAAAAGCAGCATGCAACAGCCTTTGATTCAAACTAATTTTGTGCTTTTTCAGTTTTTCTCCCTTTTCGTATATATTATCTCTCAATATTTTGAGCAGATGTGGCAAAAT
Organism: Elysia crispata; assembly: GCA_033675545.1. Taxonomy (NCBI): domain Eukaryota; kingdom Metazoa; phylum Mollusca; class Gastropoda; family Plakobranchidae; genus Elysia; species Elysia crispata. Next base: position 346,353 of record JAWDGP010002576.1, read on the forward strand.
ATTTACTGAGGTACAGCCTGCTTGATACTTGGCTGCTCAATACACACCATATCAATCACCATTTGGGCTGCCACCTTCATATGAGCTCGGCAGCAGTTTACCCAATTTTTTCCTCAAAAAGTTCAATTTGTATGAGCAAACAAGCTTTTTAAAACATGATACCATGCAACAAATAATATTTTGTACATTGGTACATTTGTACCAATAAGTTTAACTAGCTCGCCTAATGGAGATATATGATCTTATATCATATAAATTAGGTATTGAAAACTTGCAGTTTGTATGTAATTTTAGGGATTTTTGAATTAAGATGTGTTCCTGCCACTCTTGTTGACCAATTACTGATGATATGCCTTTTATTTTTTGTTTTTATCTTCAATACTTTTTTATTTATAATTTTCCACAAAGCATTTGTTTAAATAGGTCAGCATTTTGAAGATGTGCATAGGTATAATTTAAATGTATTTGATTGGAGATCTCCAGTTCTAACCTGGCGTATTTTCAATTTTTACCTCGAAGCATGTATATTTTTTGTGTAGCATTTCAATTCCAGTGAAACATGCTTGGAAAAGGAGAAACTTTACCAAGACTTACTTTGTCATACTGATAATTTTTTTTAGATTTCACTGGTCAAATTTTGCACCAGGAGAGTCGGCCATAGCTTGATTTATAACAGCTGAGTTTTGTCATGTAGTAGCCACATTTTGAATTTTTGTTAGATAAACTTGTATTTGACAAGTTTTATTCATATTGCAAAGATGAAGTTAGTGCAGTAGCAAAATTTTCAGTATTTTCACCAGGATTCTCACACCAAGGATTTCCAAATGCCATGCAGAGCAGCCTGTGTTTTAGCAATGCATAAATTGAAAAATGTTTTGACTTTTCTTTGAAAGTCTTGCAAATTTGTGACAAGCCTCACAAATTGTAAAGAACACCTTGAGACCATATGCTTCCTGCAAGGTAAATTCAGTTTGAACAATTTATGTCAATGGATTTTTGTCATTTTGTGTTAAAATAATTTTAAAGAATTTTGGAGCCATCTCTTCATTTGAGTTAATCATTTGTGAGAATTGGCTGGCAAACCAATTTTCATATTTGCAATTCCTGCATGTCAAGCATTAAAAAATGCTTATGGACGTAATAAAATTTTAACTTCCATAAGCCAGAGTTTCATTAACCCTTGCTATTTTTCGGGAAGAACGTATAGGCTAGGTATAATTTTTATCAGCACCCACTTAGATAATTATACACATTTGTTTTTGTCCATCTATGTTTTGAAGAATCTTCAAAACCTCAGATTAGTATTCTCAAAGGCTCGAGCAAATTTCGAGATAATTTCTCCTTTGAATTTTCCAAAACTAAATAGCTATAATTTAGCTTTTCAATAGCAAGTAGGATTTTCTCACATTTTTTCCACAAGTCATTCTAAGACAAAGTTCTAATGTCATAGCATCACTCGTTATCAAAGAAAGCTTCCAGCATTGCTAGAAACCTTAAGATTAATTAGGAATTTTCGTCAACTTTCAATAAATACTCGTGTTGATGGCGTGGATTTAGTTCATGTGTGATAGTGAGTGAGCATGTATTTCATTTTTCTGGCTTATGTCTTCACTGATCTATCAAACAGTTTAGATGTATTGGCGCAGCATTAGAATTAGCCATAAAGCTTAACTCAAAACAGATTTTAAAAATAAATGCATATGTATAGCAGTCCAATTTTTTCGAATTTTTCCGTACACATTTATCTGAAGTCTAGAAACATAATATTGAATTGAAAATGATTTTTCTATGCAATGGCGCCTCAGAACCAAGGTTAAGCTGTGGAAAACAATTGGTAAGAAAACAAATTGAGACCGTGAAGATGTAGGACCCCTTCAAACAAATAACGTAATCTGTTTGGAGGAGGAAAAAATAATTGTGACCAGAGCTGATAAATATCGGTTGTGAATAAGTAGCAAATGAATCAAATTGCAAAATTTCTATTTTTGCGGCATAAATCATAGGCTAATTTTTAAAAAAAGAAACATGATACTCAAATTGGTCCATATTTATGTAGCAGCTTCAGAGGTCAAACTCAAAGTGCTGCGCTGCTTCCTCTTGTCATTGTGGAGATTCAACATACAGATTTAGTTCCAAACAACATGCAGATAGCTCTAGCGCCTTTGGCATTGGCATGGACTCTGTAGGAGAGAGAGAAAGAAAGAAAAAGACTAGCACATTTCTAGAACAATCATTTTATGCAAGAAGATTTCTATTAAACGAGTTCAAGATTACTGCAGGACAAGCATCTCCTAGGCATGCAAGTCCACGCTAATATGTTGAGACCTAGGTCTCAATCCAGGCTTATCATGAGAGGGATGAAATAACTGAAAATAAAAAAAAGACTCGATGAATGATGCAGGAAAAGCAGACACATAAGCATATATAAGCATCTATTTTATTTTTGGTGCATTATCCAGACATGTTTTCTGGCATGCCAAATAGTTAATGTTGGGCTGACAATATTGAGATCCCCAGGTCAAATTTTTTTTTTAAGAGACATTCAGCTTTTATAATAAGCGAGTTCTGTGTCATGTAATCTACTGCTGATCTTTGACATTTTTTCCAGAATAAAGTTTTCACACTATTTTGTCAATGTGCCCCTCCAGCAAGAAAAAAATCATTTTCTCAAATGTCCTTTGTGTTTGAACTTTTTCGACAAAATAGTAGCTTAATATTTAAAACTTTTGACTTTCCAAGGTAGAATTTTTTTAATTAATAAATTTAGATCTTCATTGATTTACGAGTTTTATGACATTCATTATTTCTTTGCCAAAACCAAAATGCAGATACCTAAATCACAAAGTATAAATCTACAAACCCTTAGGACTCGGCCACTCACCTCAAGTTCAGTTAAGCGGTCGATGGAGGGGCTTTTCTGAGTCTAGATATAATTATATCAAAGAAAGAGAAATCAGATCTATAGGCTATACATTTCTAGATCTAAACCGTTGGTTTAAACTCCTTAACTGCATCTTTTCAAAACTGACTTTTTTCAAAAATTGATAAGTTATAAACAGTAAGATTTAATATTATTACCAGCTCATGTATTCAAATTATCTAGATCTAGATCTTAATTTTTTAGTCGACATAATGTCTTACCTCACCGGCTCCAGTCATGGAAAATGCGCGAATGGTCAGCGAAAAAAATTTGACAAGGGGTTGACTTGGTTTTCACGTGCGCAGTGAACTGTTTTTACCACAAAGTTTGTTAGTCTGAGAAAACTTAAAATTGCAGGGGTGTTCTAATACCGAGGCAGAGCTGCCAACTCAATCAGCAAATATAATGTACACTTGTAGCCAAAAAATGTGTAAGATTGTTCCAAAAAGGACTCAAACAAAAAACTCAAAGAATAAAGATGGCAGTATGCAAGCCTTTATAAGTCTAACCGCAATAAATGCAGTACGCCACTACAAAATAATCTCACGTCAATAAAAAATGGCCTTTAAAACGTAATTGGGGTACACGCTGATGCAGATTTTGCTTTCATTTCTGAGTGATTTTGTGTGTGCTTCTCGCTACAACTTCCATTAAAGTGATTAGTAATTCAGAGCATGATCATCTCGATCCTACACAGAAGATTACTAAATCTGGATCTAAAGATATATAAACCATTAGATCTCTAGATCAAGTATCCCTAGTCTTAAGCTGATAATTTTTTTTTCATATACTAGATTGACTGGTTCTGGGTTAGTGAATTTTTACACTCTCTGATTCGTACAAAATCAAAGAAACCTCGGTCAAATTCAAGTTCGGCCTTTTCAATTTCAGATCCACTCAGCATGATCAACTTGCCTTATTATAGCGCGAAAGGGGTGACTTTCAAATTAATGCTTTAGGCCCACCTATCCTAGGGTTGCCTATTATAACTTTGACAAATAATGTTCAAGTGTTTTGGTAATTTCATTCTCTACGGCTGGCGTGTCCAAAGTCCAACCAAATTTACTGTGGCCCGCAACCTCTGAAAGTGAAATTTAAGAATTTGTTTAGTTCTTTCATTGATAAAAGCATGAGTTACCATTTATTGAAGTAGTCTGTGCTAGACCTGCTGTCTAAATAAGGCCAGTCTGAGTTCTAGGAATCAAGTTCTCGGAGAGGATGTAGGAGACGAAAAGAGAAGGTTAAAGCTGCTAAGCCACTGGTAGAAATGTACTATTCAGAAAAGTGGCTTAAATTATTACAATCCTTACTGATGAGTACAAATACGATTTTTTTGACGTAAGGTTGGCAGCTCTGCCAAAAAATATCTGCGTAACCAAGCCACATGAGTTGCAGCTCAGTGTCTCCACGCACAGCCTTGAGTGTCTCCACGCACAGCCTTGAAATGATGTGTGAATCTGTATCGTCTTTCGGGAACTTAGGGGACGTTGAACTTTTGAACCACCGCTTTTATCTTGTGAGTTAGAGTTCAAGGACAAATCTTACTTCTTCATTCTTTTGCCTTTGTGTGTGTGTGCGTGTGTGTGGGGGTGTGGGAGTGTCAAAAAGACTGCTTGTGTCGACTCTTTTGAAGAACTAAATCAGAGAATGGGTGACTTATGAAGTAGTATCAATCTTGAATTGTTTCCCCTCTTGTTTAGGAGCTTTTGGGCTCGGCGAGGCTGAGCCGTGCAAGGGCTAATCCTAGCTGCTCTCGGGCCAATCAACTGAGCAGATTATATTACTACACCTCTATACATGCAGCAACCCACACAGATTACTGTTCATGACATGCAGTAGGCTTAGGTGATAGAGCGCTCGAGATAGTGTCCGTACGCATTTTTTTTTTTTTTTTTGCTTCGAGCCCCATATTGCCGAAAGGCGTATTTTGGAGCCTTACCTTTTCAGTTTTCCCTGCCTGACGGGGGCATACATTTTAATTGCAAAATGGCTTAAGATGACTGTCTTGTAGATGGGATGTATTTAACATTAAACAAAACAATTCGTTGTAAGGTTACAGAGAAATTAAGTCTTTTTAAAGTCACACACGGGCGTGTCTTATAAAACAAAACAAAAAAAATAGTTTATAGAATCCGATTAAACTGGCTGCTGGAAGAAAAAATTCAGAAATAAGTAAGGACCATAGAAAAGGGAGGTATTGATATAGATAGATAGATAGATAGATAGATAGATAGATAGATAGATAGATAGGGAGACAGAGAGAGAGGAGGGATTGAGAGAGAGAGAGAAAAAAGAGAGAGGGACACAGAGAGAGGAGAGAGAGAGAGAGAGAGAGAGAGAGAGAGAGAGAGAGAGAGAGAGAGAGAGAGAGAGAGAGAGAGAGAGAGAGAGAGAGAGAGAGAGAAAGCGGAGGAAGACAGATAGCTAGAAAGCTAGAAAAGTATTCCTACTATTTCCTTGTTATTCACCTAGTTTTGAACGGGCTACATCAACCATCAAAATAAATAAACAAACTGCAGCATTTTCAACATAATAGAAGATGGCTGTAATGTGCTTCAATAAAACAGCAACAAAAATCAGTTTCCCTTCATTTTTCCCAAGAATCAAGTCCAACACTTGAGAATTGTCTTTGCTTGTGCGTTCATCCCGTCACCGGTTATGTCCATTCTCCATGGTTGTGTTATATGGACCAGGATTGGTTATGTCCATTCTCTATGGTTGTGTTATATAGACCAGGATTGGTTATGTCCATTCTCTATGGTTGTGTTATATAGACCAGAATTGGTTATGTCCATTCTCTATGGTTGTGTTATATGGACCAATATTGGTTATGTCCATTCTCTATGGTTGTGTTATATGGACCAATATTGGTTATGTCCATTCTCTATGGTTGTGTTATATAGACCAGGATTGGTTATGTCCATTCTCTATGGTTGTGTTATATAGACCAGGATTGGTTATGTCCATTCTCTATGGTTGTGTTATATAGACCAGGATTGGTTATGTCCATTCTCTATGGTTGTGTTATATAGACCAGGATTGGTTATGTCCATTCTCTATGGTTGTGTTATATGGACCAGGATTGGTTATGTCCATTCTCTATGGTTGTGTTATATGGACCAGAATTTTCAAAGCTCGGTATATGGAATTCTTCTTTTTCACCGCATTCTTTCACATTTTGTCTGTCTGTGAGTCGGCGTCTTTGTCCCACAGGTCCTGGACTACTCGTTTGACTATCAGGATTCACAAATTTCTCTTTCTCTCTCTCTCTCTCTCTCTCTCTCTCTCTCTCTCTCTCTCTCCACATCTCTTTCTCGCTCTCTCTGTATCTGCCCTTATCTCTCTCTCCCTCTCCCTCTCTATCTCCCCCCATCTCTCTTTATTTCCACCCACCTCTCTCTCCCTCTCTCTATCTCCCCCACCCCTCTCTCTTTCTCTCCCCCCATCCCTCCCTCTCTCCCCCTCTTTCTCTTTCTCCCTCTATTTCTCTCCCCTTACCTCCCTCTCTTTCTCTCTATTTTTCCCTCTCTATCTTCCCCCATCCCCCCCCCCTTTCTCTCTCTCTCTCTCTCTCTCTTCACTCTGCCTGACGGGGGATTAAGTTTGAGAAGCAATAAGGTCTGAGATCATCTTGTTGAGGACGGAATCATTCAAACAAATAAATCTCTCCTCTTGTCTTCAACTTTTTCTTTTACTTTGATAAAAAAAGGAAGAAAAAAAACAACAATCCACACATACATACACATACACACACAAGAGCGAACAACACCTAAGTAAATCATTGTATTCTTCCAACAAGGAAAAAAAAAACGTTTAACAAATTTGACAGTCGTATGGCTCTTCACTAAAAAAAAAAACAACCACTGAGTCCCAGAACAGATTACACCAATCCCTCTTTCTGCTCATAGTGCTCTCGCAGAGTCACGCCGCCATGTCTGTCTCAGGAAATGAGGCCACGCTCCTCTGTCCTCCCTGTCAGTTTAACTCGGTTTTCACAATATTTCCTCGATCGACGGTTCTCACAATATTTCCTCGATCGACGGTTCTCACAATATTTCCTCGATCGACGGTTCTCACAATATTTCCTCGATCGACGGTTCTCACAATATTTCCTCGATCGACGGTTCTCACAATATTTCCTCGATCGACGGTTCTCACAATATTTCCTCGATCGACGGTTCTCACAATATTTCCTCGATCGACGGTTCTCACAATATTTCCTCGATCGACGGTTCTCACAATATTTCCTCGATCGACGGTTCTCACAATATTTCCTCGATCGACGGTTCTCACAATATTTCCTCGATCGACCGTTCTCACAATATTTCTCGATCGACGGTTTTCACAATATTTCTCGATCGACGGTTTTCACAATATTTCTCGATCGACGGTTCTCACAATATTTCTCGATCGATGGTTCTCACAAAAATTTCTCGATCGACGGTTCTCACAAGATTTCTCGATCGAGTCAGGGTTAACGGGAATCGCTACTGGTGGGGCTGGTGCTTTTGGAGTTTTCTCCTAACAAGTCCACGAGCCACGGTTCAAAACAAAACTTGTTTGTAAACCCGAGTTAAATAATTGACATCGTAATCTCCCCCCCCCTTTTTTTTTCTTTTTTAGCAATTTGTAAACCTGTAGACCTGTAAATAAAAATTATTAATGAACATAGGGTTATCTCTATAATACAGCTAAGCGATATAAAACAGCCACGATGAAATATATTTAGGCCAATTGCCTCTTTACAGAACAAAACGAAACGAAAACATATTTTTTGTTATGCAAAGTGTAAAGCTAAAAACTACAGTACTCTTCATTTTTTAAAGCTTCCAAAACGCAATATTCATGAGATACAAATTCAATTTTTTAATGACAAAAAAAGAACAATAAAATAATCTGCAAAGTATTTTTTCAAAATAATTTTTCAGCAAATGAGAATGTTTGAAATCAGCAGTTATTCCCTCTGAAACCGCAAACGCATTAATTGTTGTTTCAAACTTGCTGAGATTTGATGGTCTATGCCTGTAATATATCGCACAGATCAACCCATGCATTGAGGTCCGAAACACGTAATAAATTGTGTTTGTTTTTCTTTTTTTTCCGGTCGAAAATAAATTGAGAGAAGGATTATATTTATTCCATTATAGCCACTCCAGCACTGCTATTAGCTGAAAATCGGAGAACTCATACAATACATAATAATTAAACGGTAGTTCAAATCTAACGCATGCGCACTAAGCACATTTTTTCTAGCTTATAGAGCTGGGCATATTAATTTGGTATTAAAGTATTGTGTTTGTCGGTCATTCTAAATCACTCTTGCAGTTCAAATAGCACTAAAAACAAAACAATAAACAAGGGAAAAAAAAAAACCACAACAACAACACGTTTTCTGTATCGTACTTGGATAAATATATGTCTAAAATCCATGCAGAGGCCAAACTAAGGGAGTGAACTGTGATAGAATAGCAGCTCAATCTGTTTAATCCTTACTCACCTTATTTCTAAATCATAGGGTTTGGGAAACATTTAACGCTTTTGAGGTTTTTGGCATTAATCACACATTCGCCAATTCCTTTCCTTTGTGCTTTAATAGAAGTTATTTTTATTTTGTAGCAAGTGTATTATCGTTGCTACAGTTCCTTTTACTTTTTTGTTATTATGATTAAAAATCAATTTATTAATTAATTATTTATTATTATTATATTTGGTAGTAGTAGTAGCAGCAGCAGCAGCAGCAGTAGTAGTAGTAGTAGTAGTAGTAGTAGTAGTAGTAGTAGTAGTAGTAGTAGTAGTAGTAGTAGTAGTAGTAGTAGTAGTAGTAGTAGTAGTAGTAGTAGTAGTAGTAGTAGTAGTAGTAGCAGCAGCAGTTTCTGTAGTAGTATTAGTAGTAGTAGTAGTAGTAGTAGTAGTAGTAGTAGTAGTAGTAGCAGTAGTAGTAGTAGCAGTAGTAGTAGCAGCAGTAGTAGTAGTAGTAGTAGTAGTAGTAGTAGTAGTAGTAGTAGTAGTAGTAGTAGTAGTAGTAGTAGTAGTAGTAGTAGTAGTAGTAGTAGTAGTAGTAGTAGTAGTAGTAGTAGTAGTAGTAGTAGTAGTAGTAGTAGTAGTAGTAGTAGTAGTAGTAGTAGTAGTAGTAGTAGTAGTAGCAGCAGTAGTAGTAGTAGTAGTAGTAGTAGTAGTAGTAGTAGTAGTAGTAGTAGTAGTAGTAGTAGTAGTAGTAGTAGTAGTAGTAGTAGTAGTAGTAGTAGTAGTAGTAGTAGTAGTAGCAGCTTTTCTACAAGGTCGTCTTGTTTCAAATTTCAAATCTAGTCCTGGTCGGTGTAGTCTGCGCTGGAAGATTCTTCTATCGATCTGATGGTGGTATGCGATACACGCTCTGACAATCAGCTGTCCCGATCTATGAAGAACTTGTGCTCGGATGAAAAAAGCAAACACACAATTAGATTGTTGCTTCCAACTATATTTATATACCTAGAATATGTAATAAAAAGCTATTTAAGTAGATGAGATATAGCTGTTGAAGATCAGCTTTTAACAAAACACTTAACATTCAAACTTATTAACTCCATAGAAAGAGAATTATGGGAGATCAGGAGACACTAACCAGGCACCGAAAATTAACGGCGGACACCAGAGACCGGATATTCTGTTGGTAACTGGAGAGGGCAGCAGGCAAAATCTTGTCTCTGCTTAGGAATCCTGCAGAACTTGAGCAACATTACAGATATATTACAGACCAAAGAGAAGAAAAAGATACGTGTCTTGTTATTCATGTGTCTTTTATATATGTATGTATATCAAACATTTCTGTTGTATAATTTTTGTATTTCGCAACTGTTCAGCTATTGAGCTTTATCATTGTTTCGGATATAAGGAGGATTCTAGGAGACTAAAAAAAAATCTGTCGGAGGAGAGTTGGACTGGCAAAAAGGCGGTGAAGGCTTCAGCCTGCAACAAAACATCTGGTGGTGGGGTCTCACCCAATGTAATCAGACCTACCCTTGGCTTGAATGATTGCTGTTGAGAAGGAGAGTTGGACTGGCAATAAGGCGTTGAAGGCTTCAGCCTGCAACAAAACATCTGGTGGTGGGGTCTCACCCAATCTAATCAGCCCTACCCTTGGCTTGAATGAGAGCTGCTGCCTTCTGGATAGAGCAGTCATGGAGATGTTCAGGGATATATCGAAATTCTGTCAAAAACTACGTAAGCTTAGTCTTTCAGTCTAGTTGTTTATCCATTCCCAGGTTCGGGTCAGTTGCTACACGATTAGAAAGGCTCATCTTTTCTTTAATTAGTACAAATCTTTCCCAGGCCAGAGGCTGGCTTTAAAAAGTTTTTCTTATTACTGGACTACAAAAACTAACTCACTATTCTGGAAGATTTGGTGGTGTTATGACGAAGATATATCACGAATCTGCTCAACACGAGTTATCGCGCGTCCTATTGTATAGGAAACAGGTTTTTAAATTATCATCAATACATTTTTGGTGGCATTATGTTGCTTGAAGAAGAATTTTATTTGATGTCAACCAAAAAACGAGGAAAAAAAAATTAATGAGCCATTTCCATCAATTTTTTCTTTTGTCTTCTCTGCATCTCTCTCTCTCTCTCTCTCTCTCTCTCTCTCTCTCTCTCTCTCTCTCTCTCTCTCTCTCTCTCTCTCTCTCTCTCTCTCTCTTTCTATGTTTCTTTTTCCCTCTAGTTTTTACATAGTTTGTTCATACTCTTCTTGCTCTCTCTTCTATCTTCTATTTTTTCTCTCTCCCAATTTCTGTCTGACGGGTTTTTACATCCATCAAGAAATTAACACTAAAACCAAGAAAACTTTACGATCTTCTTTATTGATACTGAAAGATTGAACGGCTCAAAGTGATTTTTATAAAGAAGCATTTACATCAGAAAAAGAAAACAAAACAAAACATGAAAACATGTATTATAAAATACATTATTTCACAATCATTACATTTAAATTCTTTAAACCATTTTTTCCCCAGATGTAATATTCTTTTCTTAGTTTCTTTTTTTAATGTTTAACATTATTTTGTTTTGAATCCCGTCTTGCCATATTTTTAAAAATCACAGCTAAAATTGTATTATGTACATGAATAAACAAATCAGGCTGAACATAAACACCGACAATGAGTGTGTATCACGAGAACAACTCCACAGCGAATGGACTTATTTATACCATCCTCTCCACCCGCCATTCTGCCCTGCCTCCTTCTTGTAATAATTATTTTAGTTCATATAGTATCGCCTTCTTAGCTTTGTCTTTCTAGTTTACATACATTTCCCATTTATATGTTTTGTAGTTTTTATTGTTTTATATCAGTAAGTAAACTGTTTCATTAATGTCTGAAGAAAGTATAGGAAAAGCCTCTGCAGCGTCGATAACATTAAAAATAGTTTCATCACCTGCAGGAGCTAAAATAGTTTCATCACCTGCAGGAGCTAAAATAATTTCATCACCTGCAGGAGCTAAAATAGTTTCATCACCAGTCCTGCAGGAGCTAAAATAGTGATAAAACATCACGCTTTATGGAACATGTAATTACGAGGGAAATACCGCAGATCTTAAAACGGAGTTTACATAGGTAATACATTCATTCTCATTTTTCTTACATACATTTTCTCCTATCTTTGCCTGCCTCTGACTTCACCCCACTCTCTGTCTCTCTCTTTCTCTCCCTCTCTGTCTGTCTGTCAGTCTGTCTGTCTGTCTGTCTGTCTGTCTCTCTCTCTCTCTCTGTCTCTCTCTCTCTCTCTCTCTCTCTCTCTCTCTCTCTCTCTCTCTCTCTCTCTCTTTCTCTCTATGTAACTCTCTCATGCAAAAAAGAAATTCACGCAGCAGAACCACGTAGTTCCGATTCTCACAAAGTCTGTAAAATCATTTTAGATATCCCGACGATTTCATATAAATTATTATATTCAGAAGCATTGCAATCCTAATACGTAGAGTTTCATAGAGTACAACTTTCTCCTCGTAAAATCTCCTATTGCCCAATTAAAATAAAAATCTATGCTCATGAAATGGAAAAGAAATGATAAGAAAAGAAGGATAAGAGAAAAATGAAAAAGAAGAAGAAGAAGAAGAAGAAGAAGAAGGAGGAGGAGGAGAAGGAGGAGAAGAAGAAGAAGAAGAAGAAGAAGAAGAAGAAGAAGAAGAAGAAGAAGAAGAAGAAGAAGAAGAAGAAGAAGAAGAAGAAGAAGAAGAAGAAGAAGAAGAAGAATGCTAGAAATAATAATAATAATAATAATAATAATAATAATAATAATAATAATAATAATAATAATAATAATAATAATAATAATAATAATAATAATAATAATAATAATAATAATAATAATAATAATAATAATAATAATAATAATAATAATAATAATAATAATAATAATAATAATAATAATAATAATAATAATAATAATAATAATGATAATAATAACAACAACAATAATATTCATAAAAATAACCAGGATCATAATATACACACATTATGGCCTAATTAGAAGACTCATTGTTTTCGTCTTAGCAAGTCGTCAGTTTGAAAGAGAATTATTTTTTTTTATTTTCCCAGCAATATTAACAAAAAAATCAATATGCGATCATCTAACTGTGGATATTAACAAATACATAGGAACTTCACTATGCATCGTAGACCATGCCAAAAGCAGTAGCTAACAATCGCTTGAAAACTATTTTACTTTAATAACAAGACTTTCCGACATAGGCTATTATTGAGCACTTTTTAAAAGCATTGTTCAATACCAACTTAGGATACATAAAACCTAGCACTGCCTAACTTATGAGATTGGAAAACATTTCTCTTAAACTAAGTCTTTTAAGATTACTACATTTTTCATTTTACTCGAAGCCCAAATGCGAGGCTTCCGTGATGCAACTGGATTTTGAACACAGGACGCACGCAAAGCATAATAATAGACAGCCATTTATTTATTTATTTATTTATTTTTTACAATTGAGAACTGTAAATCATTTGCACAGCGACGGTGTTGTAGCATACAAGGGAGGCAAATGCTTGCCGAATGTCTGCAAGTGAGGTTTTTCTTGGGTTGTTCCTCCTAGATCATCCAGCGGCCGGCTGTAGTGCATGCTAGCATCAGAATCATAGCCTGTGTCATCTGGGGAGAGTTGAGAAGTTTCCACAAAATTATTAGAGATATGGCGGGTGCAAACTGAAGGGTGATAAAGTGTTTCCTTTTTTGTTTTATGTAATAGCAGAAAATTTCAAATCTTTATCTGACTTAGTTGGCTGAGTGGTTACCACGACTGATCTTGAAGTGGCAAAGCAAATGACTGGCGGGTTTGATTCCCGTCCAAATTTTTTTTTTTTTTTACTTTTACTTCTTTTGCGATCTTTTCTATCTAGTTATTTGGGGCTAGATCTCAGTTTATCATTGCTTTGAATGAAGACGAGCATGCAGCTTTGAGAATGTATAAATCCGTCTAAATTTTTGTAAACTTGAGGAAAAGAATAAAAATGATAATTAATGGAATAAAGAAATATATGTGTACTTAATCTTCTACTTTATTATTAAGCTTGAGCACAAAAATATCTTGTTTTAAAGTTTTGTTTCGACAAAAGTTTATCATACGATTTTTTGTTATCAAGGTCATCGGCACTAGTCTTGTCATACTTAATATCAGAACGAAAATGAATTTTTTTTTTATAAATCTTAACTAGCATCAACGAGACATACATCTCTCCACCTCCTTTAGCCGTTGACTCTTTCTCTTAAATCATTGACTTTGTCTCTACTATCTTCACCATAATAATAATCTGATGATGATGATGAAAGTCATCATCTTCTGCATCATCATCATCATCTGCATCATCATCATCATCCATTCCATCGTCATCCTCAACATCAGCAGCAGCACAGCAGCAGCAAAAATAACATTTCTATCATCAATCAAATTGATTTGTCGTTAACATGTTCATTGTTATCAGGACGACAACTATTTAAGTAACAAGCTCAATCATTTGTCCCTAGGCTTGGTGTTTACATCTTGTCTACTCCTGTTCGTCTTTCTCGTCAACTGCTTCTTCTCACTCATAGTTATCGTTAAAAGGAACGCCCTCACCACCATCAACATTCTCCTCAACTAGATCATACACCATCTTCAGTTTCAACATAGTTACATAAAACGTGAATATCCACTTTAGAATCTAAAAACATAAACAACTGTTTTCTCTTCTCAAAATCAACATTTTGGACTTCAAGTATCAATCTAAACCACGCCTCTCACCTCTGTGGTAGCTTCCATCGTTACCAACACGCAACCGGTTGTACGGACTCTTGGGCGGAACGCCCATCACTTGTGGGTACGCCCATGACGGCGGAGCTGGGAGGGGCCTATCTCCTTGCCCCTCCCCCTTCTCGGCGCCAGCTCCGCCCCCCATGCTTGTAGATTCTCGACATCCGGCTTCACCTCCACAAGACGATCCTCTCTTCCGGTTCGCTCGGAGAACTCTTTGTCTCTGTCGCCGTTGACCTGAGAGACAGTCAAGATTCTCGTAAAAATATAAAAATATAGATTCCGAGTCGTGCAATAGAAAAAAAAAATCATTCTTTCACATGCCTTCCTAACAAGCTTTAAGATGAAAAAGTAAAGTGGATATCATTCAAACAAAAACATTCTTCTAAACATAAAGTGGTCTTCGGTGACATTACAGGGGATTTTGAAATCTATGATGATAATAAGTTAGATATTATGGGGGTGGCTAAAAATTAAGAGCATTTAAAAGAAGATCGTAGTGATCGTATGAAAAATATTTCCCCCTAAAAATTGTAGCGTTTTGTAACCCCCTTTTTTTCTGAGTAGAATTGAGACCCCACTGGAGATTAAGTGTGCTGCAGCGGCTGATTTGCTGCTAAACAATTTTTTTGTTTTGTTTCACGATTTGGAAAACTTCGAGAAAGAGCCATTACTTAGGATTCTCTTCAAATCGCATTCTATAAAATCATAGCTTTTAACTTCATTCTTGTAATATACTTTTATGTTCAGCATACAAGTCCGTTTACAAATCGTAAGGATGACTCCATTTCTCTCTTTTTATTTTTCAGTATGATTTCTTTCTATCCCTCAGCCTCTCTCTATTTTATCGTCTTCACTGCCTTCTATGGTATGTACCTTTTTATCAATCATAATTTCTTTTTCTTTGTTTTCTTTAATTTTATCACCACATTCTTCTTCTTTTTCTCCTGTTTTCTTTTAATGCTGTCCTGTCTGCTAGTTTTTGTTTTTGTTGGAGAAACACGCATAGGAATGTACATAAAGTTAGCCAGTCGGAGAGAGTTAAGGATAAACCAGTTCTGCACACAGTTTATACATACAGTGATCGTACAGTTCATCTCCTTTTCTTACGCTCAAACTTCAATTCAAACAAATTTGATAAATATTCAATTGGTTGTCAAATATTGCCTTTTCGATTTAAATCCATCTCTTATTTTAATGTAAAATAAAAGATGAAAAAGAGTAAAAACAAGTTTTAATATTCTTATGTGGAAAAATGGCTCTACATCATGCAATCGGATTATTTTTTTATTTAAGTATTTACTTAATCATAAATTAAAGGTTTTAGAAAGCTATTTACTATCTATTATTTTCGTTTCTTTATTACCATAGAGTTGTTGAATGCATGCCCTGCTTTCAACACTGTCTTGATTCCATCATAACAAGATTTTTTTTTAAAATCCGTAACTTTATCTTCCTTTATATATTATGCTGGTTACTCTTTTAAAAAGTATTAATAATTAAAGGCGATATATATTTATAATTTAGATCTCATCTAATTAGTTTGCTACAATTTTGAAATGTACCAATCTATTTTTTTTCCAAAGGGTATCTGTTATCATAGCATAGATATGTTTAAAAATAGTATATTTCAGTGCATACATTAAAAATTTAATCAAAGCAGTAATACTTCATAGCACACGTTTTTCTTTTTTTTTTTTTTTAATTTCTCTTTGGTTTTGCTTTTATTGCAAGACACGTCTAAGGTCCAATCCGACCCCTTAAAGAACCTCTGCAATATTGTTCCTAATAACAGATTGTGTGTGGTGAATCTTAGTTAGCTAAGTTTAATATATACAAAAAACAAAACAAAACAAAAACAAAAGTATAATACTTTTCTTAATTTCACTTAAGCAGTTATTATACATCAAATTTTGGCCTTCAATGGCTAGGTTTTTGGTAACAGATTCCTTT
>JAWDGP010002576.1:365000-400000 GCA_033675545.1 Elysia crispata
CTTACCCTGGTATCTGTCTACAATGAGCAAAACGCAGATGACGAATAGGAAAAACAGAAGGATGGCCATCGTGATGAGTAGAATCATAGGCGTATCCAGCACTAGAAGATTCGAAAAAGAAAAGGTAATCCAGGTTTTTAAACGCTTGAGTTTCACCGGCGGATTCTTTATGCAAAATCCAAACAACTTTTCTTTATCGTTAAGAAAAAAGCGCATTAAAGTTTCATGTTAAATATCATTTGAAATACTGGTGGCCTTAAATATAGTGTGAATATATTACATTTTTTACAGTTTTTAAAGATCACATAGATTATGATTAAAAACAAATAAATAATAAAAGAAATAAAGAGATGGGACGTAAATTGAAAATGTTAAGATTAGGTGCATAAAAACACAGAAACTTTGAATAATGGAGTGCATGTCATAAAAAGCAAACAATATCAGAAAGAAGCAGTTTCACATAAAAAGAAAGAAAACAGAAAATTGAAAGCCTTAAACACAAAGAACAAAAACAAAACACAGAAGATAATGGGGTTTCAAGACCTAGAAAATTAAACTGTCCGATATTGGAGCAGCGGATACCCTTAGGGCAGAGCAAGTTTTTAATTTTTATTGATAAAGCAGTTACACAGGAGATAATGTCAAATAATCCAATTTGATCTCTCACTTGAGGATAAAAACAATGAAAACAGATTACATAGGCAGGATAATGCTACAGGTATTATAAAATCTGCCATAAGCGCGTTTCTATACAATATTTTATTTAAAATTATTTAGCCTTGGAATGAGGCAGTACAGGTCAAACAATCGTATATGCTGGTACAATGTAGAAGTCTACAGACTCGGTATATAGACTTGGTAAAATCTTGTTCTCAGTAGACACTGCTAACTTAAATGTAGGCCTTACACTTATAAAATGTTTTAGCGCTTCTAGTCTATCCTAACATTATTTTTTTGAAGAAAGTAAATCGGTAAGTAATCACTCTAATATTAGTTCACAGGCCTGTTATTAAGATCGTCTCAAATGAAGCATTTCAAAATGTTTTTTGTCTTTCTGTGCAAGTTTTGGTTCACAGTAAACATCATGAACCCAATAAATAATGATGGATGATTTACATTTTAATCTCCGAAAAAAAAAAAAAACAATAAAAATCAAACTTGTTTTGATTCGTTTTTTTTTTTACTCTTTTCTTGTAGATTTATTTTTTTTTTTTTTGCACTTAGCACGTTTTTTTCCTGAACACTTTTATGTAGCTAAACTTTGCAATTGATGTCAATTTATTCAGGATTTTTTACGCCTCCCAAACCATATGAACTTTCTTAAAGTCTACATCTACACGCTTGTCAATTTTGATATTAATTCAGGTGGCATAATATTGCTGTGTGTTTATCAAAGACAGCCACGATTTGTTTGACACTTTGAACAACTGAAGCAAAAGCGGGAAGCGGCGTTTGCGGAGAACAGAAAGTAATAACGGAGAGAGCTTGACCACTTGACCAGTGGCCAGCTAGAGAGGAGGTTAAAGTTTCTAGCGCGAGGGCGACAGGTCCTGACCAAAGCTCCACGTACGGGCACTCGCACTGGACTTCCTCACTCGAGACGCAGACGAGGACGACGACGATGACGACGACGACGAGGAAGAAGAAGAGGAAGACGAAGACGCTGCTACCTCCCCCTCACCTTCCTTTGGCGTCTCTCCCTCCAGAGATCGGAGGGGGTGGATGTGGTACGAGTTGTCCAGTTCTGGAGGATAAACAAGCCAAGGGGGAGTGAACTGGGTAGGTTTTAGATGCACAAATCTCTAAACTAGAGTGCAGGTTGAAGAGCCTACCCTTGTGTAAATGGCAATTTTTTTTTGGATGTGCATTGCTGAGACAAGATTAGCTGCCTTCCTGTCAGATCAGTTAAGTAACTGCAAGTAACAACGGTCAGAAAGCTTAAATTCCACAAAAATAATAAAACAAAACGTGCATTATTTATACAAATGCTTCAATTTCCTATCAAGTAGCCTTCCGCCCAAAAAAGGATTATATAATTTTATCAAATCAAGACCTTATTACCAGTGAATGTTATTTTGCACATGACCCAAGAAGCCAAACTCCACCACAAGATGGTCTGGGTTCAGAGTTGATTAACCATTTTCCGACACACAGGTATACAGCTTGCAAAGTGAGCCACAAATGAAACTCTGGGTCGTAAGCTGCGTCACTGAAAATGTTTTATCATTGTTTACGATGGCAAGTGCTTTCTTTAGCGGCCATTACACAGCGATGTCTACAGATTGCTTTCAGACCAAGGAAAAATGAATAGATCAGGTGTTATGTCTTTCTCAAGCTTTATAGAGAAATTATACTCTTTTTTTTTTCATCAAACTGTAAGAAAAGAGCTTATACCTTCTAATTTTAAATCTATTAATTTTGGCAAACATGGACTTGGTTGATAAGGGAACAAAACGTATCAGCTCGCCTTGGAGTGTATGATCTACATCCGATGACCAGCGTCCAACTAAGCTGAAGAGTAGTTAATGTACAATCCGTGCTCAACTCGTGCTACAGAGTGTCGATCGTGAACTTTTCTAGATTCTGGAGCCGATTGCCTTCTAACCGAGGGAACGTCACACATACAGATGTTGGGCACAGTGACCTTGACCTTCAGTTTGAATCACCCATCACAGCCCACAGAAGGATGTGTTTGTGTAGCTCATCTCCCTGCCCACCCCCTCCCCAATCCCTGTTATTTTTTTTAATTCGATCTCAGTTACCTGCAAAGCTAACGTTGAGAAAGCGTTTGGTAATGTTGGTCCTTCCTTGTTTTGTCGTATAGCTGATCTCACATTCAAACTTGACAATTTCATTCTCCTTGTCCTTATAGTTACCTGTGGAGGTTTAATACCAACATTTGTTGAACAGCTGTAAATTCTAAATAAAAAAAAAATTAAGAAGGAAAGTTATTGAGATAACATACAGAGTGAAATAAAATTAATGTGAAGTATTACTTCTGAATATGCATTCAAATATGGCACATCAAAAATGATTCAAGAACAAGGAATGCAATCAAAACGAGACAGGAAACAGCAGAACCGACCATATCCTGACGGTCCTAGCAGCACGCTGAGCGAGGTTTGCTGGGCGTCATCCATGACAAACCGTCCGCCCACGTAGATGTCGCTCTTCCTCCTCCGCTCCATCATCACGCCAGTCCCGCTTGAGGTGGCGATGCTCGTCTCCAGGATCTTCGGGTTCTCCAGCCTCACAACGCCATCTGGGCGGGGAGGTCAACAAGATACGAGAGGGTAGAAACTCACTGGGGAGCTAGATAAGTCTTCAGAGATGTTATGGTCATTTAAGGGGAGCTAGATAGGTCTTCAGAGAAGTGTGTTATGGTCATTCAAGGGGAGCTAGATAGGTCTTCAGAGAAGTGTGTTATGGTCATTCAAGGGGAGCTAGATAAGTCTTCAGAGAAGTTATAGTCATTCAAGGGGAGCTAGATAAGTCTTCAGAGAAGTTATAGTCATTCAAGAGGAGCTAGATAAGTCTTCAGAGAAGTTATAGTCATTCAAGGGGAGCTAGATAGGTCTTCAGAGATGTTATGGTCATTCAAGGGGAGCTAGATAGGTCTTCAGAGATGTTATGGTCATTCAAGGGGAGCTAGATAGGTCTTCAGAGAAGTTATAGTCATTCAAGGGGAGCTAGATAGGTCTTCAGAGAAGTTATGGTCATTCAAGGGGAGCTAGATAGGTCTTCAGAGATGTTATGGTCATTCAAGGGGAGCTAGATAGGTCTTCAGAGAAGTTATAGTCATTCAAGGGGAGCTAGATAGGTCTTCAGAGATGTTATGGTCATTCAAGGGGAGCTAGATAGGTCTTCAGAGAAGTTATAGTCATTCAAGGGGAGCTAGATAGGTCTTCAGAGAAGTTATAGTCATTCAAGGGGAGCTAGATAGGTCTTCAGAGAAGTTATAGTCATTCAAGGGGAGCTAGATAGGTCTTCAGAGATGTTATGGTCATTCAAGGGGAGCTAGATAGGTCTTCAGAGATGTTATGGTCATTCAAGGGGAGCTAGATAGGTCTTCAGAGAAGCTATAGTCATTCAAGGGGCGCTAGATAAGTCTTCAGAGAAGTTATAGTCATTCAAGGGGAGCTAGATAGGTCTTCAGAGAAGTGTGTTATGGTCATTTAAGGGGCGTCAGATAGAGCTTTGGGCTCACAATAATGGCAGTCCAGTAGGAGAATTTCAACAAATACAAAGCTTGGTGTGTTATAGTCATTCAAGGCGCCCCAGATAGAGCATTGGGCTGACCATAGCGGAGGTCCATGGTCGATCCCTTGACTGGTTGGGCCAGTATCTGATGATAGGGCCCACCGTCCATCTAGCTATCCATATTCATGGTTTCAATGAGAGCCGTTTCGACAGTAAACCTTGTCTAACGTCGGGAAATTTAAAAATCCCTCGCCATTTTAAATCATTGAATCTGAACACAGATTTCGATACCCTTCTTCTATGCTTGCTGAAATGATTGTATTCTAAGTCCAATTAATTTTTTTTTTTCGAATTTAGAACAACTACGTCTTTATACCACAACATTTTCTCTGATAAAACGTTATTTTACAATCTTTAACATACTTTGATTTAAAAAAAATATAGAGAAAACTTGGTAATAGGGAAAACTTGTTAATAAATGTTATGATCACATCTCTATAATCATCCAATGCAAATAGAATAAACAGTTCTTCCACACAAGAAAACTTTGGTTTTTTAACTTAACATCAAACGTTTGCCTTGAACAGCTTTCCTTAAAAGACATGAAGTTGACAGCATTTAGTTTTGATAGGGTTGTCTTAGAGAATCTTAAAGGAGCTTATCACGCCAACGTGTATCTGATTGCTGGCGGAATATATTTTTGAACGTTTTGGTAGCCTTGGATAAGTTTTTATCAAGCGAGTTATTCCCACGATAAGAGTATCAATTGAAACCTACATGTCGTCATGGGAAAAAACAAATTATGGCAAGAAAAAAAAAATAATAATGTTACCCCCTCCCTCTCCCTCCCTTGATAACGATGTTACTCACCAACTGAGGAGAGGGAGGCGATGGTGTAGGGGTGAGCCCCAGCCTGGGTCGGATAGTGGAACAGCACCATGTTCTGGATACTCCTGGCGTTGGCCGGCAGGTGCGACCCGTTACACTGGACAGAGATCAAGTTCAGCCCTGGCACCTTGGTCGCCGTGAACCCTGGGGTAGGACAGTGGCGAGGGTTAAAGGTCAGACTGCAACTTGTTCAAACTATTTAGAGAAGAGTTGGAAACAATGCTGTTGTGGTACAAAGACAATCCGCCCGGAGCACGATTGCGCCAATACCTGAACGTTTTTGATCATTTTTTTTTCAGTTTTGAGCGTAATGGACTAGAAACGCGTATGATGTAATTAAGATCAAAACTTGATGCACTGCTATGACATTGAGGTGAAAAGTATGATGTTAGGGGTCAAAGTTTGGTATACTGCCAGGTTTGGAGGTCAATTATAGTATGTGCTGGTGTTGAAAAAAGCTGGAAACTGAGATGCCTTTGGGATACATTGGAATACAAAGGTTTGATTCAGTGCTGTGTGGACAAAAAACAATGGTAAGAAGAGAAGCTTTTGCAGACACGTACGTCACAATGAAGCTGAGCATGCGCACTCTGGCTCTGACTGCAGAACGGTAAAGAGAAACATGGTTGTGAGATGTCAACAAGGACCTTTTTATAATGGTTGCTCTCGGTACTTGTAAGGAGTTTTATCAGCTCTGCCGATGTTTAACATGCAGAAAAGTTCTGACGTTATTTGTCGTCGAAGCAATTGAACAAATAAAACGAACGTGTGTAACCTATTTAAAAGCATGATTTTAATGCCCATTCCAGCCAACATAATTATAACTATCTTTTATGGCAAAAGAACTGCATTTCGTACACCAAAGTTCCTTTCAAAACTACCTGTTAGGTTAAAAACATGCAAGATAGTCCTGTTTGAATTTAAATCTCTTTACAGCGGCGGGCCAATATATCAAAATCGACCGTAGCCTATGTTTTAAAAAGCCATGTTTTGTTTTATTTTCTTTGTGTGTGCAGAGAGAGAAGGCGTCAAGATGTATCTCTAATTGCGGAACCTTTGAAAGATTAACAATTGTCGTTGAATATATATATATATATATATATATATATATATATATATATATATATATATATATATAAAAATTTACAGACGAAACAATCACAATCAAATTAAATCATTTTTCTTTTGGGTTTTCCAAACTTTTATGTTTTGATTCACTTAATATCTAAGGTGTGATTTACAGGATAGCAAAATGGTAAAACTATTATTGAGCTTGTTGATTTGGAACATTACACCACAAATACAAAAATGTTACGGCATCTACAAAAAAAAAAAAATCATTGATACCTCAATCTCCCTCTGATTCTTCAGTTTAACAATAATTATGGAATCTCGGGATGCGCCACAACTTTTGCAATGGTAAACTATAGATATGTCTAGATAACATTTCCTGGTGTTTCTGTTTAGTTAAATTTTGGTGAGCAGATTTTTTGCAAAAAATCCAATTCGCAGATGGCGGTTTTGAAATGGAAAATAGGTGTAGCTACATGTAGGTGAGATCCAACACTATAGCCAGGTGATTCAGGGAGAGATCAATCATGGATCTGCTTTTATGCTTTAAGCCCAGCTTCGGAGAAAACAATTCATGTTTGTAGCTTCGGAGAAAACAATTCATGTTTGTAGCTTCGGAGAAAACAATTCATGTTTGTAGCTTCGGAGAAAACAATTCATGTTTGTAGCTTCGGATAAAACAGTTCATGTTTGTAGCTTCGGATAAAACAGTTCATGTTTGTAGCTTCGGATAAAACAGTTCATGTTTGTAGCTTCGGATAAAACAGTTCATGTTTGTAGCTTCGGAGAAAACAGTTCATGTTTGTAGCTTCGGAGAAAACAATTCATGTTTGTAGCTTCGGAGAAAACAATTCATGTTTGTAGCTTCGGATAAAACAGTTCATGTTTGTAGCTTCGGAGAAAACAGTTCATGTTTGTAGCTTCGGAGAAAACAGTTCATGTTTGTAGCTTCGGATAAAACAGTTCATGTTTGTAGGTTCGGAGAAAACAATTCATGTTTGTAGGTTCGGATATAACAATTCATGTTTGTAGGTTCGGATAAAACAATTCATGTTTGTAGGTTCGGATAAAACAATTCATGTTTGTAGCTTCGGAGAAAACAATTCATGTTTGTAGCTTCGGATAAAACAGTTCATGTTTGTAGCTTCGGAGAAAACAATTCATGTTTGTAGGTTCGGATAAAACAATTCATGTTTGTAGGTTCGGATAAAACAATTCATGTTTGTAGCTTCGGAGAAAACAATTCATGTTTGTAGCTTCGGATAAAACAATTCATGTTTGTAGCTTCGGAGAAAACAATTCATGTTTGTAGCTTCGGAGAAAACAATTCATGTTTGTAGCTTCGGAGAAAACAATTCATGTTTGTAGCTTCGGAGAAAACAATTCATGTTTGTAGCTTCGGAGAAAACAGTTCATGTTTGTAGCTTCGGTTAAAACAATTCATGTTTGTAGCTTCGGAGAAAACAATTCATGTTTGTAGCTTCGGAGAAAACAATTCACTTTTGTAGCTTCGGAGAAAACAATTCATGTTTGTAGCTTCGGAGAAAACAATTCATGTTTGTAGCTTCGAATGAAAACAGTTCATGTTTGTAGCTTCGGATCAAACAATTCATGTTTGTAGCTTGGGAAAAAACAATTCATGTTTGTAGCTTCGGATAAAACAATTCATGTTTGTAGCTTCGGATAAAACAATTCATGTTTGTAGCTTGGGAAAAAACAATTCACTTTTGTAAGTTCTAAAAGTTAAACAATGCGATCTGAGAATAGGAAGGTTCTATCGATATAATTATAGAATAAAGAAAAAGACAGAACTTTGTTTTTCTTTAGTTTCGATATTCTAATTCATCAATTTATATTCCCTCAAAGTTCAATTGTCAGAAGTATAATTATTTCGATGTTTCGAATAATTCAGACCAATCGTGTTCTTGTACATTGCCACCTGCTGTAAGCAACATTAAGTTGAGAAAAAAATGGTAGTAAAACTTATTGACTTTTTACACAGTGTTTAGAACCAACAGTGAATGGGCAACGCAAAAATGAAAAATAAAAAAAAATATAAGAGAGGGGGAGAGAGAGAGAGAGAGAGAGAGAGAGAGAGAGAGAGAGATAGAGAGAGATAGAGAGAGAGTAAGAGAGAGAGATAGAGAGAGAGTGAGAGAGAGAGATAGAGAGAGAGAGAGAGAGATAGAGAGAGAGAGAGAGAGAGAGAGAGAGAGAGAGAGAGAGAG
Organism: Elysia crispata; assembly: GCA_033675545.1. Classification (NCBI taxonomy): domain Eukaryota; kingdom Metazoa; phylum Mollusca; class Gastropoda; family Plakobranchidae; genus Elysia; species Elysia crispata. The sequence continues at coordinate 373,388 of JAWDGP010002576.1, forward strand.
AGAGAGAGAGAGAGAGAGAGAGAGAGAGAGAGAGAGAGAGAGAGAGAGAGAGAGAGAGAGAGAGAGAGAGAGAGAGAGAGAGAGAGAGAGAGAGAGAGAGAGAGAGAGAGAGAGAGAGAGAGAGAGAGAGAGAGAGAGAGAGAGAGACAGACAGACAGAGAGAGACAGAGAGACAGAGACAGAGACAATGGGAGCGAAGATGGACAAGTCAAAAAGTTCAGCTCAGGAAATTTTCTGTGCCTACAAAATTTATAAATTCACCGTTTTTATTTAAGTATTTAGACAAAACCCAATTAGTTATAAAGACGTATCATATTTGAAAACTGCCTCTTTCTAGAAGTAAAAAAAAAACAAAAACAAAAAAACAAAACAAAAAATTAAAAAAAAAAAAAAAAAAACAGAAAAGGCCACACCTTTTTTTAAAACTGTGGACACAGTGCAAAAGATTTCTCCTACGCCACCAAGAATAACAACGCTAGAAATTACATCCGTACTTCAAGCCAAAGAAATTTAAAAGTGGTCCCTCAAATACTTTCAAAAGCTCGGATGAACATGAAGAGCTTTGTAGGAAGTTAAACACCAGTGGTTCTCTTTGAATGCTGTAATCATATCTTGCATGCAAAGAATTTCTCGACCCTACAAGAAGATACAAGTAAGTGAGATGTCTCTGCGAAACATGATGTACAGCTTAAACATTGGCATGCAACGCCCTCTAGTGTTATGGAAATCTCCTATTTTATCTGAGCGTCTTGACTTCAGTCTAGTGATGCTGTGACTAGGATGGACATTGAAATGGTAATAGCAGGAACTATTTGGAGAACTCACGAGACAGACACAAAAAGTGTAGGGAGATAGATTAAAAGAGATTGAGAGGCTCAGAGAGAGAGAGCCAGAGTTTTATCCTTCCATCTGTTCTGTGAGTAGAAACATGGTCACTGATTTTGATTTCCACTTGTAAATGTTCGGATTTCCATTTTTTTTATCCTTATATAGATGCAAACACCACCATAAAAACCGCTCGGTGGAAACTGTGGCTATCAAAGCATCCACATTTCAATAAAGCAGATCCATACCACTAGCCCCAAAGGTCACACCAGGTCAATATTTTCAGACTTAGAACAGGTCACCATAGGCTGAACTTCCACCTCCACACAAAACCAGGTATTGGTGCATCCGATCAGTGTTCCTGTTTAAGTGCGGCCATGACGGCAGACCATATCCTTCAGACCTGCCCCAACTACGACCATTCGAGGTCCCAAACCTGGCCTGAGGCAATAACCCAACAAAGAAAGCTCTACGGCAGCCTCATTGACCAGACCTGCAGGACACAGCTGCCTTTATAGAGGAGACTGGCCTGTCCATCTAGCAGCGATCACAAAGAAGAAGAAGAAGAAGAAGAAGAAGAAGAAGAAGAAGAAGAAGAAGAAGAAGAAGAAGAAGAAGAAGAAGAAGAAGAAGAAGAAGAAGAAGAAGAAGAAGAAGAAGAAGAAGAAGAAGAAGAAGAAGAAGAAGAAGATCGTCTGAAATGGAGAATTAGAAATCATCTTCACACAAAATGTTTGTCTTCAATAGAAGATGCTGCGAGAGGATAGTAAATCGCTTGTGCCTGTCATCATGAAAGAGAGGACCACGCCACCCTTCTTCAGGAAACGTTTTGAGAGCAACAAGTGCTGAGTTCAGTAAAGCTGTTATTGATTAATGATCTAGGCCTATCTAAACCAGCTAAACTATTAAGAACACAAATCTACCTGGTAGACAATTTTCTTTTCAAAGTATCTATGTAACACATGGATAATTATGCTTGATGAATTCACCCCCCAAATCCACCATTTTTCTCTCCTATACATGTCATTCTCTCTCTCTCTCTCTCTATCTCTCTCTCTCTCTCTCTCTCTCTCTCTCTCTCTCTCTCTCTCTCCCTATACCCCCTCCCAAATTACTTGGGGGTCTATTTTTTATGGTATGCTTAATGTTGCAAACTGACAGAACTGAGGCTTAAAAAGAAACCATCCGGATTATTTTTGCTTGTCATCTAAAAAAAAAAAAAATGAGTTTCAAAGTCTTAGCAAGCAGGCAAAAAAAAAAAAAAAAAAAAAACCCGCCTCAGTGAAAGAAAAAAACAAAACAACTATTTTACTAGTTACGGGGGATTTTTCAAAAACCTCTTTTAAAACGTAGCCTGAAGCAGTATTTTAACAGCATTCGTGCTAGGTTTTGTTCATTCATTAATTGTTAGCACTGACTCTGCTATAAAAAGTTCTGCGGTCTTTCACCTCAGCTTTTAAATCTTAATATGAGGCTTAGGGTATGGAGTATTAAGAAGCTTATTTTGCTCTCTTGCCTGGGGGGTCTTATGCTCTCAATTCAATAATGCACCATACATAGGAATTATAAATAAATTTCAAGTTTATTTTTTAATACTCTACATAATATTTTATACTTGGCTTAAACAATCGTTCAAAATTTATGCCTTGCGATGTCAAAGCATTTTAAAGAATGGTTTCTAATGTCAGTACTTGTTCTATACAATGTCATTATTATAGCTCATCTGACAGTTCCGTGACAGCGAATTTGTTTCAAATGTTATTTAAGGCGTGTTTACACGAAGCGCTCTGTGGCTAACAGAACCTTTCTTTAAAATACTTTGACATCGCAAGACATAAAATTTGAAAGATTCGCTGCTTACCACACATGGCAAGAAAACCCGAATTGCTGCTTGTAACGCCAGCGCATTTTGTGGAATGGTAGCGCGACCTGTGAATTAATCCGTGTAAACATACCTTGTGCACAATGGTACTCTTTTGGTTTTCTGCAGCAATTCTTTATTGAAAAAATTGGAAATTTTTTTTAAAGTTATATAATTATGTCCATGTACATTTTAAGTGATGTTTTGATTGAATGTTTATAACCTCATGAAATTTTTAGTGTTTCATGTATCTTTCGGTTCTGGCTGCTCAAGTAAGTATCGTTTGTTACGGGCCATGCTCGTTCAGTGGTTTTCATGTTCTCAGATAAGGATAAAGTAACTCAATTACACCACACACACGTTCCAACTATTACACGTGAATGCTCAGTTTTAAAGAATATTAGACAATATTCGAAACGGAATAAAAAAAAAATTGGATAGATTCTATAAATACATTCCATCTCTGTATGATGTGATAGAGCAACAGTGGTTAGAAAATACATTAAAAGATAAATTTAAGTAACAGTTTGTAGCAGGAATGGTTTCAAATATCCACAATCGTTATATCAGTACTTTCCTTTCCATTCTAAGCTGTAACCTTAGCAGATCACAATTCTGTTTGCAAGTCACTTGGGACTATCCACGTCAAACAGGCTTTCATTGTAATATAGTAGCTGGTCCAACTTCATGATCTTCAGATAAAATTAAAAGAAAATAAAAATCTATGCAAGGAAATTAGAACTCAAATATAACGTGCCTTTCATTCAGTACAGAGTGGAGCAAGACAAAGGGATTTCACTAGAAACAGAATGTTAGATTATTAAAAATTCTTTATATCACTGTGGTCAGATACTGTGTAACAAATTTCACTTCACTCTGTTGACAAAAGGCGAGCGAAAAGTAGATCGTGGTAGAGATGGATAGATGGTAGACATTACGTAGAAAGATATAAAAAAAAAAACCAACTTTATACAGATAGATTTTACAGTTTAAGAGATAAATAGACAGTGAGAAAATAGAGAGATATAGAGAGAGATAGAGTTAGAAAGAGAGATTGGGAGAGAGAGGGTGAGAGGGAGAGAGAGAGAGACAGACAGAAACAGAGAGAGACATAGACAGAGATTGCGAGAGAGATAAATAGACAGTGAGAAAAGAGAGAGATAGAGTTGGAGAGAGAGAGAGAGAGAGAGAGAGAGAGAGAGAGAGAGAGAGAGAGAGCGAGAGAGATAGAGTTAGAGAGAGATAAAGTAGGAGAGAGATTCGGAGAGAGAGGGTGAGAGAACACAGAGAGAGAGATTGCTAGAGATCGAGATAGATAAATAGATAGTGAGAAAAGAGAGAGATAGAGATGGAGAGAGAGAGAGAGAGAGAGAGAGAGAGAGCGAGAGAGATAGAGTTAGAGAGAGATAAAGTAGGAGAGAGATTCGGAGAGAGAGGGTGAGAGAACACAGAGAGAGACACAGAGAGAGAGATTGCTAGAGATAGAGATAGATAAATAGACAGTGAGAAAAGAGAGAGATAGAGATGGAGAGAGAGAGAGAGAGAGAGAGAGCGAGAGAGATAGAGTTAGAGAGAGATAAAGTAGGAGAGAGATTCGGAGAGAGAGGGTGAGAGAACACAGAGAGAGAGACACAGAGAGAGAGATTGCTAGAGATCGAGATAGATAAATAGATAGTGAGAAAAGAGAGAGATAAAGTTGGAGAGAGAGAGAGAGAGCGAGAAAACGATAGAGAGACAGAGAGAGGCACACACAGACAGACAGAGACAGAGAGAAAGTCGGAGAAAGACGTCCTTTGGGCGAGGTGGTTTGTAATTATTAAGGTTTCACAAAGCAGACTCCACTCAATGGGAGAAGCGCGCCTTGTTAAGCGGCATAATGATAGCTTTGTTAAACCGACTGACGAGCTGGCGGGCAGGGGGAAGGCAGGAGGAGGGTTATTTTTAGAACAAGGATCGACTATGTCTGCAGGGACAGTGCAGGTTTGATATGCCCTTCTTTGGATAGTGACGTCATGATCACTGTTCTCACTAATAACCTTATCAGGTTTTCACTTGCTTTCTCTGTCTCTGTCTCTGTGTCTCTCCTGCCTCCTGCTTTTATTCTTTCTATTCTTTCCCCTTTATATTTTTCCCCTATTGCACTGTCTCTCTGTTTATGGAGTTATCTCAGTATTCGTTTGGATATTTGGCTATCTAAACCCTGTCTGTTTTTCTGTCATCCCATCCCAGTCTTTGTCTTTATCTGTCTGTCTCTCTGTCTCTATCTGTCTCTCTATCTGTCTCTCTATCTATCTCTGTCTGTCTGTCTGTCTGTCTGTCTGTCTCTCTCTCTCTCTCTCTCTCTGTGCACCCCTCTCCTTTCCACTCTCTCTCTCTCTGTCTCTTTCTTTCTTTCTCTCTCTCTGTCCGTCTGTCTGTCTATCTGTCTGTCTGTCTGTCTGTCTGTGTCTCTGTCTGTCTGTCTGTCTGTCTCTCTCTCTCTCTCTCTCTGTCTCTCTCTGTCTCTCTCTCTGTCAAGCACCTCAGCAGAAGTCCTAGTCTTAAGAGCCCTGTTCCACCTCGACAAACGGGTTTCAGCGGGGCATGGAACTGGAGAACGGGTTAGCTGAGGTCACGGTGGGGACGACCTAGGCACACACACGCCTGGGGGCTGCTGCTGCTGCTGCTGTTCAGTTCAGCAGGACACATTAGGGAGGGGGAGGAGGGCGTGCCGACTTGTTTGATCTGGGAGAAACAGGCAGGCGAGTTCCATACCTGGCATAAAATAATGGGGGACACTCAAGTAGGGAACAAATCGAGAAGCGGACAGAGCAGGGGAGGGGACACGGGGAGGAATTGGGCGGGGGGGGGGGGGGGGGGGGGGGGGGCACCGCACAAAAACCTTGAACTACCCAAGGTGTTTGACGGCGATATGTAACGTTCAAGTCTCATACACTATATATGGAATAAAAAAAAACCGCTTATAATGTCATATAGATGTATTGAAAGTCACCCCGTGTCTTACGGAGCGTACAGTACACGAGCATGACTGTAGGAGACAGTGCGCGAATCTGCAGTCTGGTTAAAGTTTGTTTGTCGTATGGCAGTCGGCAAACAGGCAGATCTAGGAATCAGTGAAGTGAGCTTGGGCTTAGTTTGAAACTTGTCGGTTCGGGCAACGTTAACAGCGTTTTTTCGGTGTGACTCGGTGATGTTCTGATAGTTTAGATTTGTTCAATGTGAAGGTAGTAGTAGTGCGTATAAAGACTTGTTGTGGTTTTGTGGTTTACAAAATCTCGCCTCAATCTATTTATCATGACTTCTTCAGTGATAATAGGACCTATCGTTCACAAATTGCAAGTGAGTATTATAGATCTAGAAGTAAAAGTTAAAAAAATGTTGTAGAATCTAGTACCGTAACAGAAAATTATCTTCTCTGTACCTACATTGACCTTTACAATTCATACATTTTGCCCCCACCGCCTATTGTCATTTCTTTTATCCTGGTTTTCTCTGCTGCCTTTTGATGTCTTCATACGACTAGATCTAACAGGACCCACCAGTCTTTAAACAGAGATGATGAGCCACACTCTTGTGCAGTGAAGCGTTTAGGCACAGAGATGATGTAGGCCTGTTACACAGGTTTCTTGTCATGGATAGGCTACAGCCAAATATCAATCAATGCATGGGAATGACCTTTCACCTTTGTGCAATATTTCACAAGAACAATACAGATCGCTCAATGTATTTATTGCGCAGGGGCTTTGTTTCCAGATTTTTGTCATGTTTAAATGTGTAGTAAAAATCAAATCTATACTTGCATGTAATCTATAGCAAATATCGAATCTAGGACGTCTTAGGAGACGTTAAATATATTTTAAAATAAAACACGAAAATCTGATCACCATCTGCGAAAGTTAAACTCGGGCTCTAAGAGCTAGAGGCAGGCTGGGTAAGCATTTGTTGTTCTTGTTGTTGTTGTTGTTGTTGTTGTTGTTGTTGTTGTTGTTGTTCTTCTTCTTCTTCTTCTTCTTCTTCTTCTTCTTCTTCTTCTTCTTCTTCTTCTTCTTCTTCTTCTTCTTCTTATTATTATTATTATTTATGTTGTTGTTGTTATTATTATTATTATATTATTATTATTATTATTATTAATAATATTATTATTATTATTATTATTATTGTTATTATTATTGTTATCATTATTGTTATCATTAATATCATCATCATCATCATCATCATCATCATCATCATCATTATTATTATTATTATTATTATTATTATTATTATTATTATTATTATTATTATTATTATTATTATCAGCGTGTCAAGCCAACCAGGACCGGTCGATATGTATTGAGCGGTCTAGCAAGTCCGGCCCAATCAATCGATTCCTGGAAGAACTGATTGCGACCGAACTCGGGGAAGGGGGGGGGGGGAGCATGATACACAGACAGACAGGTACACAAACAGTTAGCTAGAGTTACACTCCCACAGACGACGAAATAAACTGAAGTACGGGCTGACAGACACACGGAAATAAACAGAAGTAGTTTGTAAGACGAGGAAAATAGAAAGATTAGAACAACCTGTGAATTGAAGAGAAGAGAAGAGACCGAGTATGAGAAAACGGTCGAATAAAATGACATACAGGCAGATAGACAAAAAGCTACACTGTTCCTATTAATAGACCTTATAAAAACAGCGACACACAGACCGCTTTCTGCATGGTTTCCTATGATTTATTCAAGGCAAACACATTGAGACTCTGAATACTGCATTGATAATAAAGAAAATAGATCTATCTTTGTAGACTGGTGAATACTGTTAAAGATACTTGAAAAAAAAAAACCAAAACAAAACAGAATAATGTTTGAAACACCGAAGGACCTATACGACAAAACGCATAAGATGCAATTTTTCGAAAACTTAGGTGAAGATGTTTTCCTTTTAAGTCTTTTCATTTCGTCATCCTAGTTATAGTCTACGACTAGTGTATTTTTCATGACAATTATCAGAATATGAATTATTTTTTTTTACTGATAAAGACCACAAAGAGAACATTAGTCTTGTGGGGTAAAATTTTTCAAAAACGGAAATAAAGGAAATCGTTTCACGGGTCGCTGCAAATAAATCAGTCCTAAAAAATATTTTAAATTCTTGTCTTGCTTCCTTTTCACTTTTACACAAACTTTCATTCACTTTTCCCCAAAACACGAGTTTTGCAAAGGCAAAGAAAGAGACCGTAATATCTACTATCAAACTGTGTTATGAGTTTCCTTGATTTCGACAGATAGAGATGGATATTTCATTTAACTTCAGTTTAAAGACTTTTGTTAAGTCATCAAAACTTTAAATATGTCCGTAACAGCCCAACCAGTTTTCTCAATGATTCTCTTTAACAGTTCTATGGCGGATAGTTACTATAAAGGTCAAATTTAAATCGAAAACAACCATAAAAATGATTGCCCTTCAATTCTTTGTAACCATTTACAAAACACTTGCAATTTTTTTTCATTCTGTTCTTGTTGCTTCATAGCCAGAAATGTTTTTACCTGCTTAGCAAACATTGTTTTGGCTAATCATCTTCATCTTCCAATTTTAAAGTCTTGTTTAAACCTTGCAGGTTTCACACATGCAATGGACAAGGTTGAAAAGCCAGAGTTTGGAAAAGTCAGAAGTAATGTGGAACATAATTAGAGATCTAGATATGCCACAACAGTAAAAAATGGCGGCACAACTCACTGAGAATTCGGACATACGCAATGCACTGGCTGGCATCTATCACCATTTTCAAGTAAGTTTACCATAAAGAGAAAAAGAAACTATTTATTCTTATGAACATAAATGTTATACCACTATTTTGTGAAGTCAGTCCTTGTTATAAGCAATCAAGAGAGAAACAAGAGTAGGTTAATTTGATTATATCTCCTTTAAAGAGATTTTATACTCAAACTAGATTTGCTTATATGTAAATGTTACGGATTTTCGTTTACATCTTGGTTCAATCATTGCGTAGCTGTGAAGGAGATAGATAGATAGATTGATAGGTAGATAGACAGATAGATAGAAAGATCGATAAATATATAGTTACATAGATAGATTGATAGATAGATAGTTACATAGATAGATACATAAATAAATAAATAGATAGTTAGATAGAAAGACACTATGAAATGATCTTCACTTCAGCAATAATATTTATGCTGATAGTGCTCGAAACATAAAAAATGTTAATAACGAAAAAAGAGTACAAATCACATATGATGACTAGACCAGGTTCTTGATCATAGATCGACAGATCGGTTGTTAGATGGATGTATCATAGATAGGTGAAAACAGGGACGGACGGATGGATGGATGGATGGTGTTTGATGGATATAAAAGTAATTTTTTAGTTATGGAGAATCATGGAACAAATATTGGTTGGGGAAAAACAACAACAAAACTCACATGTGAACTATGAGACTGCTGTTTAAATAGATGTAATAATGCTGGTAGATATATTTAATTGCTCTGAAGAAAGGAGAGAGGCAGAGAAATGGACGAGAGAGAGGGCAGAGGGAGGAGAGAGAGAAAGGGAAAAGAGAGAGAGAGTGAGAGAGAGAAAGAGAGAGATACAGGGAGAGAGAGATAGAGAGAGAGTGGGCAGAGGGAGGAGAGAAAGAAAGAGAAAGAGGGAGAGTGAGAGAGAGAAAGAGAGAGAGAGAGAGGGCAGAGGGAGGAGAGAGAGAAAGAGAAAAGAGAGGAGAGAGTGAGAGAGAGAGAAAGAGAGAGAGAGTGGGCAGAGGGAGGAGAGAGAGAAAGAGAAAGAGAGAGAGAGTGAGAGAGAGAGGGGGCAGAGGGAGGAGAGAGAAAGAGAAAGAGAGAGGGAGGAGAGAGAGAAAGAGAAAGAGAGAGAGAGTGAGAGAGAGAGGGGGCAGAGGGAGGAGAGAGAAAGAGAAAGAGAGAGAGTGAGAGAGAGAAAGAGAGAGAGAGACAGAGAGACAGAGAGACAGAGACAGACAGACAGACAGGTAAGAGACAGAGAACGATTGCAGATTTAGCCACGGATTTAAAAAAAGATAAAAAGATTTATCCTTCATACGTGTTACACTGCATGCCCTCATCACTCTCTCCTTGAAATCCTGTATTTCAGACGTTGGACAAAGCACATTTGTTTGATGCCGTCATAGCAGGTAAGTCACATATGACAACTCGTAGCACTCACATATTCTTTCATGGAAAACAAGCCAATAACATAAAAAAAAAAAAAAAAAAAAAAAAAAAATATATATATATATATATATATATATATATATATATATATATATAGAGAGAGAGAGAGAGAGAGAGAGAAATTTGCTGAAAAGTTAAGATTTCAAAGGTATTGAAATATTCCAACTAAAGTAACATGACAGAAGTTTTATAATATAGAGACTCTAATGGTTCAGCCCCGAATTATTGAGATCCAGGGAGATCTAGCAAGTCATGTAGCACTGCCCTCGAGATTACCGTTAATATCTGTCTTTAAGAGCTTTAGAGTTTAACGCCTGATTTCATTATTGGCAGATAGCGCTGCATATCCATTCTTTTTCCAAACTGATAGGCTAGAGTCACCAGGTGTATTCTATCGTACCCGGCTGCTATCGTTGAAATGTGACTGGTGTGTGGCTTGAAGGACGTGGGAGGTGTGGCTTGATCTATAGAAAAGAGCTGATTCGGGGCAACTTTTGTTAAATGTTAATTATTTATACGCTAGTTGGGTATTTTTTCAGGCTCAGCCTACCATCAATGGTTCTCATAAGTTGAAGTAACAGAGAAACTATTAATCATATTTTTTTTTAAAAGAGAAAAAAAAAGTGAGGTAGCGAGCTTAACTTCTGTCTTTTTCAGAAGAAAAGTTACCCGGCGCAACCCAACAACAAACAAGCACCGCCCATCAACCGCCAAGCACCGCCCACCAGCCGCCAAGCCCCGCCCAGGAGAATCCCGCCCTGATAAGATACGTCACGAAGATTCCCTGCAATTCCTCGGAAGGATCAGCGTCTTCAGCCAATCATGTGGCCGCTCAGAGTCACGCGGTACGTTGACTCTCTAAACCGGTTATTTTGGTGAATTTCGCACTTTAAAAAAGTCCTTCATGTTTACTAAATATTTTGGAAAGAAAATAACCACAACTGTAACAACAGCCTCACCACCACCATCGCCATCACCAATAGAAGCTACAGCAACGTAGAACAGATTACAACGCCTGAGACGGAAGGACTCACGAAGGCTTTTATTGTGGCTCTTCTGAAGAAGCATCTAACTAAGCGCTCACACTGACAGTTGCCGAATTTAATTTCCCACAATGCGCACATTTTTAAATTTAAAGAACATATTTAGGATCAAAATAGAAATGAAAGCAGTTCAAAGGAGTGGCTGAACTTTCTGGAGAACGGCTGACCAGACGTTGAGCCCTACATAAAGACATTCTCTAAAAACATCTAACCCAACTATAAATAGCTAAAAAAAAAAGCGTTTCCAACAATTTTTGCCATTTTTTAGGTTATCAAATGAAACTTTTAACTTGTATCTCCCAAAATTAAAAAGAAAGGAAATTTAATAAAAAGACGAAAAAGGAGCAAAAGAATGACAGAGAGAAAAAAAAAGCTACCTGTTAAACCGCAAAAATTGCTCGTTATTTATCAAAAATTTTCTGCATTTTATTGTTATTGAATTAGAATTAAAAAAAGAATCATCTGACCTTGCAGACACATAATGCCTTATCCCTTAGCTATTTTAAATGTCCTTTTGCCGCATTTCATTTCCTTTAACTGGGTTATAAGATATTCAAAGATGGCTCCAGGATATGAAATACATTCATTTGCCAAGGCCTCGTCCTTATTTGATGACAGACCTTATTTATAAAATCACATTTTACAAGGCCGTGCGCCTAAACAAAAAGAAAAACAACAAAAACAAACAAAAAACGTGTACGAGGTTTCGCGTTAAATGTTAGATAATCCTTGAAATTCTCACGCCCCATTATTATTTAGGGAAAGTTAACTTACTTCCCTTGTTTTTATTTTTATTTATTTATTTATTTTTTTTTTTTTTTTGTTTATTTCCTCTCTCCGCCCTTATTTCTGTAATACAGGCCTTGTGGAATAGTCTGTGTGTGACTTTTAAACTAAGCGATTCAGCATTTCTTTACTTTGTCTATATTGTTTTAAATTCCCTTGACTTTATACAATTGGGAACTATCTAAAATAAGTAGTTTTCTGACTCATGGAATGATGAATTGATTGATACATTAATACGTATTTCCTATATCCAGTTGAATTTTAATGATAAAAACAAAGTTTTCCCACATTGCCACATTGTTCTTTAAATGCTTCCTGCTGCAAGATCTTTCACCATGTCAGATTCTCGAATAACTTTTTTGGCCACGACATTTTCTTAAGAGTTATATCTGGAAACTTGTGTTTCCCATCAATTAAAGTATAACGCTGGGGTCAAATTCAGGATCGCGTAAAGTACAGTCACTTTCTCTTTTATCTGAGCTATTTCGAGCTGTTTCTTTTGGTTGATTTTATTATTGTTCATCAGGCAAAGCACGGCTCGTTTGACAAGACTCTTTGGTCCTAGTTATTTAATGCTATGTTCTGAACGTGTTTTTGGAAAATCACACAATTTTTGGGATTGATATTTGACATCTCGTGCACTTCATATCTAGCCCCAATTTTAAACCTGGTCATTGTTCAACGAAAAAAATAGAAAAGTATCATACAAATAAGATTAGTGTAAAATATGGAGCTTCAGTTCTAGGTAGTCATCAACAGTGTAATGCCATCTCGTTAAGGTCCTTAGTTTGTGCATGTGCATTGCTGTTTCAGTGGCCTTAGGGTGTGAAATTTGTTGTGATTGCAATTTCATCTGTAAAATTGATCACGTTTTACTCAAAATGAATATTTAAAACATATTTTTACAATTATATTAGGAGACACCGTTGCCTGGATAAACCTACTCTTCTGTAATTATTTAGATTGAAATACACGCTTTTAATGAGTCTACGTTTTCAACAAATTTCGTCTTTTTAGATATTTACAGCATAAATACTACTACCCCTTTTTGTCCATTTTTAAGCATGAAAAAAAAATAAAAGTGAGTAAGACCAAGCGAAATGAATAACAATACTCTAGAATGAACTGTTTATGTTTCAGATCCTTGACAACAAAGTTCACGATCGACTCGCGACTGTGGAGGAAGAAACAGCCAAACTCAGGACGGAGTTTATCGACTTCAAGAAGACGATTGGTGACAAGCTAGCAGACCTGGAGAAAATCGTGCAGGACTTACAAGAAAAGTTTAACAGCATCAGCAGTGTCAACAGCTACAGCAGCAACAGCACTAGCGGCAACAATACAAGCGGCACCAGCGGCAGCACCGTGGACACGGATACCAATAGTGGCAGGAGTGATAATGTCGACAGCAGCAACGCGGCGGGACGTAATCGTGACAGCACCGACTACATAAGCGTCCACCATGCTTCTACTGCCCCTGTCACACCATTTGGGGTTGAACATATCTATGAAGATCCCAGGGACTTCTACCCTGACAGCTTACCGCGGTACAGAGCTCCGCCCCCGCCAGGGCCCCCAGGTTCATCAATACGGCTTTACCATGCTGCGACATCTGCACCACCGTCTCAGCAACAGCAACAGCAACAAGTTGAGCAGAGGTCAAGAGAACAAATGACAGCTTTATCATTGGCCACAACAACATCAACATCACTATCACTTATGGTGCCGCCATCAGAGCCACTAGCACAACCACCCTCTTCTCCTCGACCACCACCACGGACTGCAGCTTCATCAACACCAAAAGACACTCCATTCCCACCGACATCCAGTCCTCCTCGGAGACCGAATGGAAACACCAGCCCCGAGAATCTCCCTCGCAGTGCAAGCACTGTCTCACAGCTCCGGGACAACTTCCAAAACAGAGCCGCCAGTGAGCCCGCCAGACATCCCGCCATTTTGAGATCGGTCTCGAACCCACACCCTTCAATACCCCCTGCTGTGAAACCAAGAACAAAACCTCGGGTGGCCTCTGTGGGGGCGCCAGGTTTCCAGACGGGGATGAACCTCGAGCCTGTGGATGACACCGTCCAAGACGACACTGAGCAGCATGAGTCTGGGACAGTAGCGATACGGGGAATCAGAACAAGGCCTGGTCTGGACATACACACCGGGGAGTCGGACACTCTGGTCATCGGGCCTATATCTCCTTTCCTGGACCCGCACTCCCAGGTACCTGGTGCAGAAAGCGGCGGACCACAACCTGTACCAGCATCCAGTTCTGTGAGTGTTTCACCCACCCCCAACACAGTTCACTCCATCATGTTCACTATAGAAAACATGGGCAGATTTAAAGCCGCCACTAAAAAACTAGCAATCCAGCCATTCGGTTTACAGATTGAATGTAGTCTTAAACTACAGAGCAAAGACCAGCTCCTCATTCGCCTCGATGGAACTGCTCTTCCCGGAAACGCTGGCATCCCAGGGCCGTCACCAGGACGACAGCAGCGCCAGCAACATCAGGCGAGATCAGCAGCTCCAACTGCAGCAAGTAGAGCACACATCTGCATAATTCACCTTGGTAGAGACGTCTCTGATGATAAGATTCTCGATCAAGGCTGGATGTTAAACATTTACCAGCCGTGCTCTATGTTCATAAACCCGAAAGAACTTTTCAAGGTTAAGGGATACATCAAGCTGTTGGTGGAAGTAAAGATTGAGGCCCTCCACCAGTCTCACTGTTAATCTCACACACACCATTAGGGATTCAGTGTTGATGATATAGAGATACTTCTTATGTGATCTGAGAGAGGAATATTGTCTTAAGAAGAAGCAGGTCCACATATTTATAATAAACTAGTGCATATTATACCAGGGGATTTGATATTACACGGTTAAAAGACTATACACACTCCTATTTTATTCACTTGTAGCAATCTGGCTAACTTCATATAAAAACCATACATCGTTGACTACTCGCTTTTTTCACATTGGGGATCTCTCATAATTGCTTCACTTGACAAATTGGCTGAAGAGATAATCGAGCTCAGTAAAGTCAAAGGTCACACTGTTTATGCCTCAAACGTGACCGTTTTTTAAAGGTCACGTGCTATTAACGTGGGAAGAGGATCTGACATTGTACATACACACACGATAATATATGTAGGTCCTATGGGATTTGTGCAACAGCTGATAAGGTCATGGGATCCATCATGTCACACTCGAGGTTGAGCTAGAACAGGGTCCTCCGCTCTCGAACAAGGCCAGCAGGCTCTGGTTCCCCACATACTTTCCTGAATGTGGACGCAAATGTGTTACAAGCTTTAAACATTAAAACGTTTTAAGTTTCCATGGCTTGTACTTGTATGATTTAACACGAGATAAATGAGAATAACTAAGTAATAAATAATATAGGCTATTCTTTTCCTACTCTTTATTATCATTATAGTGGCTACCAATATCTCTTTCATCATCATCATCATCATCATCATCACATTCATCGTCATGTTCATCATCATCGTCATCATCATCATCGTTGTCATCATCATCATCATCGTTGTCATCATCGTCGTCATCATCATTGTCATCGTTGTCATCATCGTCGTCATCATCATTGTCATCATCATCATCATCATCATCGTCGTCGTCATCATCATCATCATCATCGTCGTCATCATCATTGTCATCATCATCATCATCATCATCGTCGTCGTCCTCATCATCATCATCATCATCATCATCATCGTCGTCGTCGTCGTCGTCGTCATCGTCGTCGTCATCATCATCGAGATAACAAATATCAAGACTATTCCCAGCATCAAAACAGCATCAAAACTGTCAACCTTAACAAGAGCACCATTTTTGTTCGTATAATCATCATCTCAGATACATCAACATCGTCTTCATCACCACCCTCATCACCATCATCACCATCATCACCATCATCACCATCACTACAATTATCAAAACTATCAATCAGTATTTAAATCCAGTTTTATGCACGCCAGCTAACCATTTTCGATACTTCAGATCAATATACTCAAGAGCTGTAAACTGATTCTATTTAAGTACTTTCAGCACCATTCTCAAAGTGTTATGCTTTTTACTACTTGTGCAAAAGGACAAAATTATAATTATGTTATTTTTCATTATTGTTATCATATTTATTCAAAGCTATTGTTGATGTATTACATACATAAGTCTATTTACGGTCCCTATTTTCCATTCATTTCTTCATTTATGTGAAATCTGTGGACGTGAGATTTAAATAACTCAAATTTCGTTAGTTCAAAAGGTAAAAGATGCAAATTGATAATTACATCAATAACAGATTTTTGATTGTTTGAACGTTTCAAAGAATTCTCATAAAAAGATACTTCAAAAATAGAGTCAGGACGATCAGGATGGGAATAAAATTATATTATTTATGAAATGAACTTGACAAGCAACGAGCACACATTTTAAAAGAAAATCAGATTCTTTAGTGCCAACGTATTTTAAACGCTTACAAGATAACGAGGATTTTAAATCTTCATGCGCACACAAACACAATCACAAATATTTATATTTTCATATTAATCATATTTCTGGACTCTCTATTTGTTTTAATAAATAATATTTAGGCTCAATGTAAGAAATATTTTACAATTTTCTGAAAAGATTTTAAAAGTTTTGTATCGACAAAATAAGGGTATTGAATTTTATTTTTATTTCAGATCTCATAAAATGCTTGACTGAGCCTAAAACTAAGAACGCACAGGACTATAGAGAATGCACTTAGTTTTTGCAGATTTGTTTCTCAGCTATACCCACAAGTTGTTTCTCCTGATTTCAACTGAAATTTATCTGCCTCTCCTTAACAAGAGAAAATATAAAGAAAAATAATATAAGAAAATTACAAAAATTTGAAAATATTTTTCAGAATTCCTTTCTTGACTTTGATTTTGTTTTCCACACTTTACCAATTAGCATTTTTTTGGGTGGAAATTAAAGCCGGAAGTCATGTTGGAAATTTCCATATCTTGTGACGTCATTCTCAGCTTGAGAGGACGCTTACTCAATCCTACAGATAATATTATATTAAACTAGGTGTGTGACCTTTGTAACTATAAATATTAACACATCTCTGTTTTCTCTCAGCGAGACATTCAGGAGGTTGATTAACTTTTCAATAGCCGCATGAATCATGCCAAGGCCTGGAGATCAGAGTGGGTGTGTGGGGGAAAAACTGGAAGGGGAGGGGGAGGAGAAAGAGTCATTTCCATCCTTGCTTTCTCGGTCACTGGCATTATTTCACGTGAGCTAAGTTCTAGAAGGATCTAATTGCATGTTATTGCCATGTTTAGATTTTCACACAAAATAAACTAGATATACAATTATATTAAGGTAAACAGAATGACTGATTAAAATGATAAAAGACTTCAAATTTTTAACAGATAAAACAAATAAAATAGCGTTATGTTTTGATTTATTAATATATCAAAAAAAAAAAAAAAGAAACAACTACAACTGATTTATCAGTTATAACGGCATTCACAGTAGCAATTTAAAAGACTTGAAGATTTCTAGGCGCGTGCCTCAACACACAACCACGTAACATTTTAATCTCATTCCTGTGTGAGATGTTCAAGCCTTCGTTTGGGAACATCAGTCAAAATATAAGACTATTTGTCTAGCCTCTTGATCAGTTCTATTATAAAATGGTTTCTCTAGCAACACGAGAGAGAGAGAGAGAGAGAGAGAGAGAGAGAGAGAGAGAGAGAGAGAGAGAGAGAGAGAGAGAGAGAGAGAGAGAGAGACATAGACAGACAAAGAGACAGACAGAGAGCGAGACATAGGAGCAGACAGAGTGAGAGAGAGATAGAGAGAGAGACACATACACACACAGACAGACAGACAGAAAGCCAGACAGAGAGAGAGAGATAGATAGAGAGAGACACACACACACACACAGACAAACAGACAGACAGAAAGCCAGACAGAGAGAGAGAGAGATAGATGTATAGATAGATAGAGAGAGAGAGAGAGAGAGAGAGAGAGAGAGAGAGAGAGAGAGAGAGAGAGAGAGAGAGAGAGAGAGAGAGAGAGAGAGAGAGAGAGAGAGTGGAGGGTAGAGAAAAAGTTGAAGTAGGCCTAAGTCTACAAGATGTATGTTATTCTCCTATTTTTTTCCGTTCTGTCATTTTATATCAGATTTGAAAGTACTGTATACGTCGACGCTCTATGTGTTTAAATAATCCATGCCGCATTACAACATGTTAAACACTTTCATTGAGAACATTTTGCCCTGAAACAAAAACCGCTCAAAATATCGTGAAAAACCTGGAAGGTTAGTTTGCAAGGAATGAAAGTGTATATCGTTAGGCTACTATGATTATACCTAAACCATGAAGACAAAACATGAAAACAATATAATTTAAAGATCTTGATCAATTCTTACTCAATTTTGACAAGCCCTTTGTCTTAAATGATCCTCAGTCTTAGGGAGTTTTTTTTTTGTTTTTCAAAGTTGTGTTCTAGCTTCTCTCTATAAAGGAAAAAAAAACTGGGGGAACAAACTTGGAATCTACGGGACTTTTCGTTCTAATGATGTAAGGCGTAATTGTGGCCTGGTGTCTGGCGCTTCTCTCAACATTAGTGCACGGAGTCCCTGGGAGATGGACCAGCTCTGGGGTGACCCGCTCATAAATCTGGCTTTATGGAGCCCTGCTCTAACTTCCCTGGAGCCTCTGAGAATCAATAGAGAGATGGGGGGCCTGGTTCTCTGGAAGAGGGGGAGAGGGGAGGAGTTCGTAGCAGGCTTAGGATTGGAGATAGAAGAGGGCTGGGGCGAGGGAGGACGGGGAGGGACTTAAAATTTCTGCGTAGGATGAGGTCATGGGTCATAACTTTGCATTAGATTCAACGGGAGACTCTGGGGCGGTAAAGCATCAGAGAGAATTGAAAGTCAAAGGTCATAGGGTAAAAGTCGCCTCGACATTGAAGATACGATTCAAAATCGTTTCATCATAACCTCAGGAAACGCGCAAGTTCTATCGTTCACATCGAGATTGAAGCTCTGCGATAAGCGAGAATCATTTCCGTCCTAGACAGAGCCACACTGATACAGTACATGTACTGTGAAGCAGTTTCATGTTTGGTTAAAGTTCCGCATGGTAAGGGGAGGAGGGGAGGGGGGGGGGGGGGGGCGGAGATATAATTGTGGAAACTGGAAACGTTTAAAGCATAGTCTGGTCTCCACACATACAGGAGAACCTCAAGAAATCATACATTCCCAAACATTTCATACATGGCCGCTTTTTAAGATGCAAAGCGGTTAAATGTGCGCGGATAAAAGTTATAAAAAAAAATGTAATGAACCTCAACTAATGTTCAAAAGAAAAAGTGTTATGCAATGAAAAAGGACTAAATGTTTTTGCTTCTGACTATAATTAGACAGAACTCGTAACATGTAACTCATAGCTGAAATCCCATTCGCGACAGAAAATTTGATCACAGTTTTATAATAAACAAGTCCTGTGCTGTTTTTTCTCGAGGTATTTAAATTTGGAGCAAACATAGCAAGAATGTGATTGTGCTAACTTCACAAACACCACAAAGGATAGCGCCCGCAATGTGGAAACTAACTCGATCAAAACAAATCACGCGTATGCCAATCTTCAGACATGTACAAATTGAAGTTGTAAAAGAAAGATTCTAAAAAACGCCGCAAATAATAATGAATAAAATATTTTAAATTAAAACAGACATCTTCTAAAGTATCGCCTCGGATTGTACACAGCTCATAACTTTCTCTTTGTGAAGTTACCATCACCAAAGATAAATCAAAACACAAATAATCATTTAACCAATTTTTCCTCAAACGAACGCTCAAAACCCTCAAAATGAAATTGCACCGTGCAGTGTTGAAATAAATCATAACGTCTATATTTTTTTTAACAGGGGGATGCAAAGTCTCGAGTAAATCGAAATGGTTAAACGAATACCGATACTAAAGATTATGCACAGACATAAATACATCAATCTCTGTTGGAGATTTCATTCTGTGACTAAAGCAATGCGATTCATTCGGATGCAGAAAAACACGAACATGAAATAAGTACGGATTTGGCTCACACCCAAGTCTAGAAGTAGAAAGAGGTATATAGGGGGTACGCAAGAAAGCACGGGAGGGTATAGATGGGTAGACAGAATGATATAGAGATAGACATTAACATGGGATCGAGAGAGAGAGAGAGAGAGAGAGAGAGAGAGAGAGAGAGAGAGAGAGAGAGAGAGAGAGAGAGAGAGAGAGAGAGAGAGAGAGACAGAGACAGAGACAGAGAGAGAGAGACAGAGAGAGAGACAGAGAGAGAGAGGGAGAGACAGAGAGAGAGAGAGAGAGAGAGAGAGAGAGAGAGAGAGAGAGAGGGAAAGAGAAAGAGAGACAGAGATACAGAGACAGATATAGCTAGAGAGATAGAAAATAAGGAGAGAGAAAGAAAGACAAAGGAGGACGGAGAGACTGGGAGAGAGAGATGGAGAGAGAGAGAGAGAGAGAGAGAGAGAGAGAGAGAGAGAGAGAGAGAGAGAACCAGAAAGACTGAAGGAGAGACAAAGCAGAGTCCTATAGGCACGAGCACAATACACCGTGCAACAGCATAAAGAATCCGCTATAAAACTGTCTCAGCTGATTGCGCGGTCTACAGGACCAACTTGATTAGTTCTCACCCTGTCCCCCTCCGACAGACGAATAAGCAATAAGTTCATATCCGTGATCTGGCATCCCATTTCATTTCCTACATATTAATACTATTATTCCGCCCGGTCCAGGCTATTGTTCACTTTTATTAAATCTAATAAGCTTTATTTTTATGTTTATGTGATTTTTTTTCTCTCTAAGATGTTAGACAAAGATAGCATACTAATATTTTTTTGATGTAGGTCTGGAATCTTCATGCCAATTTGATTCGTCCTGTCATTAAGGAACAATATGACATAAATTTTAACAAGAAATGCTCGAAGAGGTTATGGAAAGGGACTTGCATAGCCGATGATTATTAATTTCTAAAAACCAGCAGGTCTTCCTGTTCTTCCAATGGCTTATGAGATTCTATAACAAGAATGATGCGTTTAGCACAGACATAGGTCGGGGAACCCTGGTCATTTTATTTATTGTTTTTTTTTATTATTTAAATTAATTTTGTAAGCTTCAATAACATAGCGAGTGTTGAGATTAATTACTGGAAATCAGTTTCGTCTGTAATCTCCCAAATTATTTAAAGCTCCTGGAAACATTCATTATGCAGCTCCATCTAAACGTTCCTTATAAAGCGCGATCTAAACGTTCCTTTACAAAGCTCCATCTAAACGTTCTTTATAAAGCGCGATCTAAACGCTCCTTTACAAAGCTCCATCTAAACGTTCCTTATAAAGCGCGATCTAAACGCTCCTTTACAAAGCTCCATCTAAACGTTCTTTATAAAGAGCGATCTAAACGCTACTTTACAAAGCTCCATTTAAACATTCCTTATAAAGCGCGATCTAAACGCTCCTTTACAAAGCTCCATCTAAACGTTCCTTATAAAGCGCGATCTAAACGCTCCTTTACAAAGCTCCATCTAAACGTTCCTTATAAAGCGCGATCTCAACGCTCCTTTACAAAGCTCCATCTAAACGTTCTTTATAAAGCGCGATCTAAACGCTCCTTTACAAAGCTCCATCTAAACGTTCCTTATAAAGTGCGATCTAAACGCTCCTTACAAAGCGCGATTTAAACGCTCCTTACATAGCTCCATCTAAACGTTCCTTACAAAGCTCCATCTAAACGTTCCTTATAAAGCGCGATCTAAACGCTCCTTTACAAAGCTCCATCTAAACGTTCTTTGTAAAGCGCGATCTAAACGTTCCTTATTAAGCGCGATCTAAACGCTCCTTTACAAAGCTCCATGGCCATCTAAACGTTCCTTATAAAGCGCGATCTAAACACTCCTTATAAAGCTCCATCTAAACACTCCTTATAAAGCTCCATCTAAACACTCCTTATAAAGCTCCATCTAAACACTCCTTATAAAGCTCCATCTAAACACTCCTTATAAAGCTCCATCTAAACACTCCTTATAAAGCTCCATCTAAACACTCCTTATAAAGCTCCATCTAAACGTTCCTTATAAAGCTCCATCTAAACACTCCTTATAAAGCTCCATCTAAACACTCCTTATAAAGCTCCATCTAAACACTCCTTATAAAGCTCCATCTAAACACTCCTTATAAAGCTCCATCTAAACACTCCTTATAAAGCTCCATCTAAACACTCCTTATAAAACTCCATCTAAACACTCCTTATAAAGCTCCATCTAAACACTCCTTATAAAGCGCGATCTAAACACTCCTTATAAAGCTCCATCTAAACGTTTCTTATAAAGCTCCATCTAAACGTTCCTTATAAAGCTCCATCTAAACGTTCTTTATAAAGCGCGATCTAAACACTCCTTACAAAGCTCCATCTAAACGTTCCTTATAAAGCTCCATCTAAACGTTCCTTATAAAGCTCCATCTAAACGTTCCTTATAAAGCGCGATCTAAACACTCCTTACAAAGCTCCATCTAAACGTTCCTTATAAAGCTCCATCTAAACGTTCCTTATAAAGCGCGATCTAAACACTCCTTACAAAGCTCCATCTAAACACTCCTTACAAAGCTCCATCTAAACGTTCCTTATAAAGCTCCATCTAAACGTTCCTTATAAAGAGCGATCTAAACACTCCTTACAAAGCTCCATCTAAACGTTCCTTAAAAAGCTCCATCTAAACGTTCCTTATAAAGCGCGATCTAAACACTCCTTACAAAGCTCCATCTAAACGTTCCTTATAAATCGCGATCTAAACATTCCTTACAAAGCTCCATCCAAACGTTCCTTATAAAGCGCGATCTAAACATTCCTTACAAAGCTCCATCTAAACATTCCTTATAAAGCGCGATCTAAACATTCCTTACAAAGCTCCATCTAAACGTTCCTTATAAAGCGCGATCTAAACGTTCCTTATAAAGCTCCATCCAAACGTTCCTTATAAAGCTCCATCTAAACGTTCCTTATAAAGCTCCATCTAAACGTTCCTTAGAAATCTCCATCTAAACGTTCCTTACAAAGCTGCATCTAAACGTTCCTTACAAAGCTCCATCTAAACGTTCCTTATAAAGCGCGATCTAAACATTCCTTACAAAGCTCCATCTAAACGTTCCTTACAAAGCTCCATATAAACATTCCTTACAAAGCTCCATCTAAACGTTCCTTATAAAGCGCGATCTAAACGCTCCTTACATAGCTCCATCTAAACGTTCCTTATAAAGCGCGATCTAAGCGCTCCTTACATAGCTTCATCGAAACGTTCCTTATAAAGCGCGATCTAAACGCTCCTTTTAAAGCTCCATCTAAACGTTCCTTACAAAGCGCGATCTAAACGCTCCTTTTGAAGCTCCATCTAAACGTTCCTTATAAAGCGCGATCTAAACGCTCCTTTTGAAGCTCCATCTTAACTCTTTTTTTACGTATAATTGCGTGATAATGAGGACTTGTAAGGATCTAAGAAAATATAATTTAATTTACAAGAATAAATGATCATCAATCAAATTCTGAACATAATAACAGACGCTGTAGTATGAATCTTGCGATCGTCTTTAAGAAAAAAGTTGGTGAAAAGGTTTAATCTTTGATGATTTTGCAGTTTCTTTCCTTACCTTAATAAATTTTATAAAAAAACGACTAACGTTTTTCACCCGAAAGAGAGTTTTTTATAAGTGACTTTCTCTCCTTCATTTCTTTCTCCCTTTTCTCTCTATTTTTCTCTTTATTCTCCGCTCAAATCCCTCTCTGTCCTCTCTTCTTCTCCCGACTTTCCAACTTGTCTCTTAGATCTACATTTCACCGTCTCTTTTTCTCTCTCTCTCTCTCTCTCTCTCTCTCTCTCTCTCTCTCTCTCTCTCTCTCTCTCTCTCTTTCTCTCTTACTCTAACTCATTCAGGAAGCGTCTCCTTGTTTCTTCATACCTTTCTCCGGTCACGCTAACCTTATATCACCACGGAGAAATAAATTGCGGCGTTTTTCAGCCTGATAAATACGACACTCATTAAAAATTTTTTTTCAACACCTCCAACCCTCACGCATTTAATTGTCTTTGTATTTGTACATGGCATCGTTTTGCTGTCGCTGATTTTTATTTTCAGTCAACTCTGACTACATTGTATGTTTATCTAAGGGAAGACTTGCAAAGACACTTATGTAATCCTGTGTCTTTTGAATTCTGAAGATTCCCTGATCTAGTATTTTACAGTTTGTATAGCGTCATTGTGTTAAAGATTGTAATGAACAAATAAAGGTAATCAAATTTCTTTATATTTCCTTGTGTATGGTAGACATTTTCATTGTAGATTGTTCAGCAAAGTTTTGTAAATGATTTTTTTTTTTCGCTTTAATATTCATTTTGTTACTTGAACTTTGGTTAAAATCGGCAGAATTTTAAAAAGGTCTCGTCGGTCCTTTTAGCAAATAAGCATTTGTTATCTATTTTACTAATGTCCAAACAAAGTTAGTTTTTATCTAGAATTTTCAGCCTCTAATTAATGGGTTTATATTATAGAAATAACCAGAGAGATTCTAAAGGATTTTGGGTTTTGAAAGACTAAAGCACAATCAAGAATGGATGGGAGATTCAAGACAAGCAGTAGTGAATAAGGCAGCCTCGGAAAGTTAAAACGACAGATTTATATTCCTTTGTTGAAAAAGTGTCAAAGCAGTTGCAGTTTTTAAACGCATTTTGACACATTTTTTTCTTATAATTCTTTTAAGTTTGCATTTTCACATAGATATAACACAAGGGCATGTTATGAAGTGGCGGTTTATTAAGGTACTCTGCCCTCTATATCTACACTGAGTTAAAATAAGGGTTTAGAGGTATCTGTAACTAGATTGGGAATATATAAAATAGGATGTTTTTCATAATTCTTGTATTTCAAAACAAAAACTGAAACGCGATTTCCCATTGATGCTTTGAACTTCGTAATAAAAAAAAAAGAACCCGATTATGCCTGTGTTGTAATTAGGCGGATACTGGATTCTCCCTGGTCTAGTGAGTAAATCCATGTCTAGTGATAATTTCTGAAGAATCGCTGTCCGTAATGAAGGGCAATACTGGATTCTCCCTGGTCTAGTGAGTAAATCCAAGTCTAGTGATAATTTCTGAAGAATCGCTGTGTCCGTAATGAAGGGCGATACTGGATTCTCCCTAGTCTAGTGAGTAAATCCAAGTCTAGTGATAATTTCTGAAGAATCGCTGTCCGTAATGAAGGGCGATACTGGATTCTCCCTGGTCTAGTGAGCAAATCCAAGTCTAGTGATAATTTCTGAAGAATCGCTGTCCGTAATGAAGGGCGATACTGGATTCTCCCTGGTCTAGTGAGTAAATCCAAGTCTAGTGATAATTTCTGAAGAATCGCTGTGTCCGTAATGAAGGGCGATACTGGATTCTCCCTGGTCTAGTGAGTAAATCCAAGTCTAGTGATAATTTCTGAAGAATCGCTGTCCGTAATGAAGGGCGATACTGGATTCTCCCTGGTCTAGTGAGCAAATCCAAGTCTAGTGATAATTTCTGAAGAATCGCTGTCCGTAATGAAGGGCGATACTGGATTCTCCCTGGTCTAGTGAGTAAATCCAAGTCTAGTGATAATTTCTGAAGAATCGCTGTGTCCGTAATGAAGGGCGATACTGGATTCTCCCTGGTCTAGTGAGTAAATCCAAGTCTAGTGATAATTTCTGAAGAATCGCTGTCCGTATTGGAGGGCGATACTGGATTCTCCCTGGTCTAGTGAGTAAATCCAAGTCTAGTGATAATTTCTGAAGAATCGCTGTGTCCGTAATGAAGGGCGATACTGGATTCTCCCTAGTCTAGTGAGTAAATCCAAGTCTAGTGATAATTTCTGAAGAACCGCTGTCCGTAATGAAGGGCGATACTGGATTCTCCCTGGTCTAGTGAGTAAATCCAAGTCTAGTGATAATTTCTGAAGAATCGCTGTCCGTAATGAATGGCGATACTGGATTCTCCCTGGTCTAGTGAGTAAATCCAAGTCTAGTGATAATTTCTGAAGAATCGCTGTCCGTAATGAAGGGCGATACTGGATTCTCCCTGGTCTAGTGAGTAAATCCAAGTCTAGTGATAATTTCTGAAGAATCGCTATGTCCGTAATGGAGGGCGATACTGGATTCTCCCTGGTCTAGTGAGTAAATCCAAGTCTAGTGATAATTTCTGAAGAATCGCTGTCTGTAATGAAGGGCGATACTGGATTCTCCCTGGTCTAGTGAGTAAATCCAAGTCTAGTGATAATTCCTGAAGAATCGCTGTGTCCGTAATGAAGGGCGATACTGGATTCGAATCGGAGAATCGGATCATTACCTCAGGTTTCTACGACACACAGATTACAACTAAAACAGTTACTACAAAAAGCACCAACAAACCCGGTTATTGTGTCGAAATGGTTATTTACTTTTTTACGCTCTGTTTTGCCCGCGGTGTTCCAGAAACTACACCATTCATGTTAAGTGGGTTGGATTGTCTGCCTTGTAAGATCACTCGCTAGTTCTCATCCAATGTTATAGTAGGAAGTACCGCCAGAAGCAGAGGAGCTGGTTCATTCAGTAGGGAGGACAAGTCTTGATATCACTTCCCTTTGACAACACACAGTGCCCTCAGTCGAGTGTAATGGCTTTGAGTAATCTTGCTCTGAAAGAGTATGATATGTTAAGATCTTTCCTTTCCGACGCGTGTGATATAGTGGGCGCCTCAGAGCTGATACGTTTGGACCCAGTTACCTTAAGCTGGTCTAGACCTGTATTGTTAAAGTCATCACTCTTCAGTTTTCCGATTCCCTGTACTGGCC
>JAWDGP010002580.1:0-16286 GCA_033675545.1 Elysia crispata
CTCTCTCTCTCTCTCTCTCTCTCTGAACCGTGATATCTTTCCTTTCTTTCTGCCCGCCATCTTTGTCCATAGGAGTGAGAGAATCTATCATCTCTGCAACTATCCAGGTCTATCTCTCTCTCTCTCTCTCTCTCTCTCTCTCTCTCTCTCTCTCTCTCTCTCTCTCTTCTCTCTCATTATTTGCTTTTTTTTTTTTTATAATTATGACTTTCTGCAAGGGACTTTCTTATTTTAAAAGTTCCTCTTTTTTCTGCTTATTTATTCTCTCTCTCCTTCCCTCCCTTCAATTCTTTGTCTCTCTCTCTGAACCGTTATATTTTTCCTTTCTTTCTGCCCATTATCTCTGTCCATAAGAGTGAGAGAATCTATCATCTCTGCAACTATCCCGGTGTGTGTGTGTGTGTGTGTGTCTGTCTGTCTCTCTCTCTCTCTCTCTCTCTCTCTCTCTCTCTCTCTCTCTCTCTCTCTCTCTCTCTCTCTCTCTCTCTCTCTCTCTCTCTCTCTCTCTCTTTCTCTCTTCCCCGAAAGTCAATCAATCAAGTCTCTGGGGAGTTCCGAGCCGCTACTACCACAGCTTTTCCCACTATTATTGCTGCTTTTAGAAGCGACTGACTTATTGATCGGTACTATCGGCCCTGGAGCCAGAACAGCCAAGCCATTCCTGGAGTTGCTCAGTCGTGCACACATAAACACACACACACACGCGCGCGCGCACAAGCTCGTAAATACTGTTACGAAAGACGTCGCCTCTCTCTGTCTGTCTGTCTGTCTGTCTGTCTGTCTGTCTGTCTCTCTCTCTCTCTCTCTCTCTCTCTCTCTCTCTCTCTCTCTCTCTCTCTCTCTCTCCTTTTCTCTCTCTTTCTCTCCTCCTACTCCTCCTCCTTCTCCTCTGAAAGTTATAAAGCTAGCCCAGAAGAAATAAGTCAAACGTTTTTGACCAATCCTGGTCTTAGTTCGTCAACAACAGCAACCAGCTCCATAAGCAGCAACAACTACAACAACAAAACAATAATATATAGCATCAGCAAAAACTGCGAAGACAATAATTATCCACTACTGCTGCCAAAAAAAAAAAAAAAAAAAAAAAAAGGCAAGAACAGTAAGTACGAGCACATCACCAACTAATAAGAAGCAAGAAATAATGTTTTAAAAAGAAAAAGGAACAAAAAAACTGGTATAATTTGATTTTAAGCTTGACCGATCATCCTCAGATATTTTTTCCTTTTTCTTCTTTTTTTTTTGTTTTGTTTTGTTTTGGTTTTGTTTTCGGCAAAAACTTCCTGTTTTCGTCCTCTTGCACTAAAGAACTTTTTACATCAAATCGTCGACAGGAAATCCATTTGTTTCTATTTTTATCTCAACGACGGATCTTCATTTCATTTTGTTTTCATTATCATGATAATTTTATTTTTATTTAATTTCATGAAGCCGTTCAATCGTGTTCTTTTTGTTTTTTTTTTTTCTTTACTATTAACCCCCCCCCCCCCCCCCCCCTTTTTTTCCCCAATCTCTCTTTTTTCCAACCTTCTGTTCATATCAGGGACGGCTTGTGATTTAATCTTGACCGTAAAATATGATGAAGTTTTTCGAGACAAAGAGCAAAACACAATGACTAAAACAAAACAAACAAAAAAAAAAACAAACAAAAAAAAAAAAAACAACCACACACAGGCAGACATAATATAACTCTGACTCGATTAATTAATGTCAGCTTCAGCACTAGGATAATATTAAAACTATTATAAACATGATTTTAATTTATTTTTTTCCCCCTTTCAAAAGCTTCATAACGTTACAATTCGCC
Organism: Elysia crispata; assembly: GCA_033675545.1. Taxonomy (NCBI): domain Eukaryota; kingdom Metazoa; phylum Mollusca; class Gastropoda; family Plakobranchidae; genus Elysia; species Elysia crispata. The sequence goes on from JAWDGP010002580.1 coordinate 1,805, forward strand.
TCGCTTTGTAAAAACTTATTTCCCTTTTTTTCTAGTTTTTTCTTTTCGAAATTTCTTTTACCCTCCGTTAGACCGTAACAATATTAAATCTTAATTATATTTGTCGTTCGGTCTGGGATTTCATTTATGTCGGTTTAATTTTTTGGTTTCTTACTTTTTGTTTCTTGGTTGTTGTTTTTTGGGTTTTTTTTTTTTCCTAACTGGTACTTTAAAAAGCAGCTGTTGTTACCTAAGCGTACTCCAGATGAAATACGATAACACATACATTCTCTGTCTCTCCCTCCATCCCCTCTCTCTCTCTCTCTCTGTGTTTCTCCTTCCATCTCTCTCCTCTAAATCTTCTCTTTCTCTCTCTTACCCCCCCCCCCCTTTTTTTTCCATCCCTCATCCATTTAATGTAAAATAATGTTGACATTATCAAGTTTTGCTCTAGAATGTCCGCCTTCCATCCTGTAACCCGGTCGATAATTGTGTTATCAAAGTTAAAACTTCGAGGCTAAATTTTCAGAGGCTAAAAAAAAGAGAACTTTTTGTTTATATTTCTTTTCCACGTTTAGGCTACTGTGCAGAGACGGTAAGAAATTCAATACTTGGCCGAAAAGAAATCACGACCTGTCATATTAAAATAGAAAACAAATCTCAAAATAAAAGTTTCGAATGACCATGACAGAGGGAGAAAGAGGGAGAGAGGGAGGGAGGGAGAGAGACAGAGAGAGAGAGAGAGAGAGAGAGAGAGAGAGAGAGAGAGAGAAAGAGGGGGGAAGAGAGAGATAGAGACAGAGAGAGACAGAGAGAAAGCTTAGAGAGAGAGAGATAGAGAGACAGACAGAGAGAAAGAGGGGGAAGAGAGAGAGAGAGAGAGAGAGAGAGAGAGAGAGAGAGAGAGAGAGAGAGAGATAGATAGACAGACAGAGAGAAAGAGGGGGAAGAGAGAGAGAGATACAGAGAGAGACAGGGAAAGAGACAGACAGACAGACAGAGACAGAGACAGACAGACAGACAGAGACAGACAGACAGACAGGCAGGCAGACAGAGAGAGAGACAGACAGACAGAGAGACAAAGAGAGAGACAGAAAGAGAGACAGACAGAGAGAGAGACAGACACAGAGAGAGAGACAGAGAGAGACAGACAGAGAGGCAGACAGAGAGAGAGAGAGAGACAGAGAACAATAAAAATGGAGGAGCGAAGAGGCGGATGAGGAAATCCCAAATATTTTATGAGTTCTCTTGAACGTCAACAACATCGATATTGACAGCAACAACAACAACAACAATAGAAACATTTACAACAACTGTACTTTTACTACTACTTATATAACAACAGGAACACTAGAAATATTCACTGCTGCTGCTGCTGCTACTTCTACTACTGCTGCTATTATTATAAAAAAAAAAATAGCGACAAGTACAACAAAATCTCAACAATTGAAACAATAACACGTAGGTCTACAATGACAACCACACAAGAACATCAACGATTATGCAAAAAAAAACCCAAGCTCAACAATGTAGCGACTGAGACGACCACGTTGACATCTGATATTAACATTGTAAAAGATCCGGTGTGAATGTTGCGCAACATCGGCAGGTCTATACATTGATCTCCGTTGTTCACATTTAGTTGATGTTGTTGTTGTTTGCGCTGGCGCTGGCGTTGCTTGGTAATGGCAGTTATTACAAAATAATTATGTTGACGATGAAGTTGATTATCAGGGAAAAGAGAAAGGAAGAGACCTTAAAAAAAAGAAAAGAAAAGAAAAGAAAAGAAAAGAAAAGAAAAACAACAGCAACCACATTATACACTCTCAAAAACCAGGAAATAGGGAGAAGAAAAAAAAAAAACCAAGGTGTCAGAAAAAGAAAGCTCGTGGGAGACTAAAGAATAAGAAAGACCTACAGAGGGATAGAGAGAGAGTGAGGGAGGGAGGGAGGAAAAGTGAGTGAGAGAGTGAAGGAGAGAGAGACTAAGTGAGAGAGGGGGAGAGAGAGTGAGTGAGAAATAGCGAAAGATATAGTGAGGGAGGGAGGGAGGGAGAGAGAGAGAGAGAGAGAGAGAGAGAGAGAGGTGGGGGAGAGAAGGGGAGAGAGAGACGTACGGATAGAAAGGAAAAAAAGACAAACAACGCCATGCCGTGATTGATAGAGCGCACAGTACAGATCGATAGCTCTTATCGTGTTTTGTTTTTTTTTTTGTTTTTTTTTTCTTATCATCATCTGCTGGAACTGAACGAGAGAGAGAGAGAGAGAGAGAGAGAGAGAGAGAGACAGAGACAGACAGAGAGAGAGAGACAGAGACAGAGAGAGAGAGAGACAGAGGGGAGAGAGAGAGACAGAGACAGAGAGAGAGAGAGAGAGAGAGAGACAGAGAGAGAGAGAGGGAGAGAGAGAGGGAGAGAGAGAGAGAGAGAGAGAGAGAGAGAGAGAGAGAGAGAGAGAGAGAGAGAGAGAGAGAGAGAGAGAGAGAGATCTGAACTGGACCCGGCAGATCCAGGTAACAGTTAATCTTTGTGGATCGATTTCACATCATGATTATTGTCCTCCATGTCTGTCTGTTTGTACCGGTGTGTGTGTGTGAGTGCTGGTCTCGTGATTGTGTGTGTGTGTGTGTGCGCGAGCGAGTGCGCGCATAATTTTTTCATTCGTTCTTGTGTATGACACTAATCTCTCTCTCTCTCTCTCTCTCTCTCTCTCTCTCTCTCTCTCTCTCTCTCTCTCTCTCTCTCTCTCTCTCTCTCTCTCACTGACTGTAATTTCTGTTTCTTTCTCTCTCTTTTTCTCTTTCTCTCTCTCCCACCTTCTATCTCTGTATCGCTCTGTATCTTTTCTCTTTCTCTCTTTCTCCCTCCCTCTATCTATCTCTGTATCCTTGTATTTTTTCTTTTTCTTGTATCCCTGTTTCTGTATTTTTTTCTTTCTCTATCTCTCTTTCTCTCTGTCTTTTCCTTTATCTCTTGAACTCACCTCTCTCTTTCTCTCATTCTGTCTTTCTCTCTCTCTCTCTCTCTCTCTCTCTCTCTCTCTCTCTCTCTCTCTCTCTCTCTCTCTCTCACCTCATGTCCCAGCCTGGCTGCCCTATGGAGCAGTGTCTCCCCAGAGTTCTTGTTGACAGTCATACGCTTGAGGTCCGCTGGTACTGGCATGTTCTCTACAGGGATGTTGGCCAGCACGTCGTCTGAAGTCACGGCACTGCTGTTGTAGAAGCTGGAGTCCATCTGGAAAGAGTGTGGTGTGCGGGAAAGAAGAAGGTCGGAAATCTATGTTACGTCTCAGTTGTATGGTGGGCGAATTGATTGATGATGTTCACAAAAATCATGAATTTTGTAAAATAAATTTAACAACAATAACGGTAGTAGCAGCAGAAGAAGGTAGTCGTCGACGTCGTCGTCGTAAAAGTAAAAGTGGCAGCAGTAGCAGCAGCAGCAGCAGCAGTAGTAGTAGTAGTAGTAGTAGTAGTAGTAGTAGTAGTAGTGGTAGTGGTAGTGGTAGTGGTAGTAGTAGTTGTAGTAGTAGTAGTAGTAGTAGTAGTAGTAGTAGTAGTAGTAGTAGTAGTAGTAGTAGTAGTAGTAGTAGTAGTAGTAGTAGTAGTAAACGTAGTAAAAAAATAAATAAATAATAATCCGAGGACTGAACATCACATTACATCATTTTCAACATGTTTTTTGTACCTCGTCGCCGTCCTCCTGCTCACTGTCATGGGCACCCGTATCACGTGGCTTTGACCTTGCGGCCTTGATCCCTGACCCTGACCTTGCCGCTGACGGGGCGCCTCCCACCTTCTTCCTGCGGCTGTCTGAGGACGCCATCTCTTCGGCGAGGTCTTCCGGCACGTCCTCCACGTCCGACTCGTAGTCCTCCTTGTGGGACGTGCTGGGCCCTGCAGCATTCTGTCCGTGCTGCGACGCGTTGCACGACTTGTGGTTCCCGTGACCGGCAGGAGCTGCTGTCGTCGTGCTGGGGTTATTGCCCTTTGAGTGCTGCTGCTGCTGCTGGTGGTGGTGGTGGTCCTTAGCTCCCTTGCCGGCCCTGCCTCCCGCCTGCTGCGTCTTCCTGGCAGAGTTAGCTCCCGCTTTACCCGCCGCGGTCTCCGCGCAGCCGCTTTCCTCGTCGGCGGTTGATTTCTTGCTCTCCTTCCTCCGACAGGTCTCCTTGTCGTCGTCGTCGGTCTCCTCGTCTGCGGGCTCCTCCTCCACGTCGTGGGCCTGACCCTCGTCCTCGTCTTCGTCGTCGTCTTCCTCGTCGTCGTCATCTCGCAAGAGGCGCCGTTGCTGCTGCTGAAGCCGCTCCCTGGCGCGGCTGCTGGCCTGGCGCTTGGCGCGGACTGCCGCGCGACGATTCGCCTCGCGGTGGAGTTCCTGCTCGTAGGCCGCGTTCCGGTTGTAGCGGCGAATCTTGCGCTTTCCTGTCCGAGGAGAAAGATAGAGATAGAGAGAGAAAAATGAATGCGGTTGAAATTGTTAGTCCAACATACCCTCTAATCTCTCGATCTCTCCACCGAGAACAGAAGCGGGAAGACACAAAACAAGTCGCCGATTCTTGTGGCCGGCCCCAAAAGAGTTTGAAAAAGATCACACACAAAGTTAACCATCATTGATATCCTTGAAACTTGCTGTACCGCAAGAAGGATGCAAGAAGGACGTATGTCAATCTTTGTCCAACTTCGAGGGAAATGTGGAACTAAGATCGATCCCATTAAGTAGCACGATTAGTCATGGGCGTGCTTTCAATTTTTTTTTTTTTTTTTTTTTTTTGGGGGGGGTGCGCGCGCGCTTATAATCGGTAGCTGCGCAGCCCACATATTTCAGTTCGTTAAACTCAGATTTAGGGGGACAGGATTTATACGACTACTTTGTCAAGTAAATATTTTTGAGGAAAGATCAGAACGTTGTGAGAGAAGAACCAACGCTCCTTCTCCTCCCCCCCCCCCCAAAAAAAAAAAAAAAAAAAAAGGCGTAGTTTCTTATTGCGATATACCTCATGTATGATGGATTTTTTCCCTTTTTTTTTCTCTCCAGCAATACTTCGGCTGGAAGCTATTTTTATATCTCTCTCTCTCTCTCTCTCTCTCTCTCTCTCTCTCTCTCTCTCTCTCTCTCTCTCTCTCTCTCTCTCACCTGTCTTCCAGAGGCCATCGCTAAGACAAAATTAGTGTGCATGACTCTCGCGTTTTGAGGATCGTCGTCAGAAGAAGAAGAAATACAGCTACACAGCCGAGTAGGGCGATTACGCAATTACCAAACTAGTAAAAAAAAAAATCGGACCCGCCCTAATCGATATATCGGCCTGAGCCTTGTTCTAACAGCCAAGTTGACACGGGCAATCTGATTACTCCTCATATTAAATAGCATTAATTTCCCCAGCGCGATAACGCAATAACTGTGATCCAATATTAAAGAAAATAAGGACAGAGAGAGAGAGAGAGAGAGAGAGAGAGAGAGAGAGAGAGAGAGAGAGAGAGAGAGAGAGAGAGAGAGCGTAATAAAAGCAATGATAACAATCGGATAAGGAATAGTTATGACGGCTGCAAAGTAATAATCATAATTTAAAAAAAGGAAATAAAAGGGTTAATTCTTGCGCGCGCCTACATCATAAACCAGACAGAGCGACAGAAAATTAATGACTTGCTGAAACGTAAAAGTTAATGCAGGAGATGAAACGCGTCAACAACACCAACGGCAACAACCAAATATGTAACAGGCTTGAATAAGCATTTTTTTTTTTTTTTTTTTACATTTCAGATTATTGTAAAAACCACTTAGTGTCCGCGATCGAGCGTTTATCCACTCCTTCCCCCCTTTCCAAGCATCAACCATAATTATTATCTGATATTAATTTACTAAGTAGACATGACCTCATGCAACTTGTCCTTCACGCTATCACTATGCTCCTCGCTATGGTAAATACAACACGTTCAGTATTAATGCGAGAAGCGAAGACTATTTTGGCAGGGTCCTTCTCTCTCTTTAAGGTATACGAGAAGCGAAGACTATTTTGGCAGGGTCCTTCTCTCTCTTTAAGATATACGAGAAGCGAAGACTATTTTGGCAGGGTCCTTCTCTCTCTTTAAGATCTGCGAGACACGAAGACTATTTTGGCAGGGTCCTTCTCTCTCTCTCTCTCTCTCTCTCTCTCTCTCTCTCTCTCTCTCTCTCTCTCTCTCTCTCTCTCTCTCTCTCTCTCTCTCTCTCTCTCTCTCTTTTAAGATCTGCGAGACACGAAGACTATTTTGGAAGGGTCCTTCTCTCTTTAAGATCTGTGAGAAGCGAAGACTATTTTGGCAGGGTCCTTCTCTCTCTTTAAGATCTGCGAGACACGAAGACTATTTTGGCAGGGTCCTTCTCTCTCTTTAAGATCTGCGAGAAGCGAAGACTATTTTGGCAGGGTCCTTCTCTCTCTTTAAGATCTGCGAGACACGAAGACTATTTTGGCAGGGTCCTTCTCTCTCTTTAAGATATACGAGAAGCGAAGACTATTTTGGCAGGGTCCTTCTCTCTCTCTCTCTCTCTCTCTCTCTCTCTCTCTCTCTCTCTCTCTCTCTCTCTCTCTCTCTCTCTCTCTCTTTAAGATCTGTGAGAAGCGAAGACTATTTTGGCAGGGTTCTTCTCTCTCTTTAAGATATACCAGAAGCGAAGACTATTTTGGCAGGGTCCTTCTCTCTCTTTAAGATCTGCGAGACACGAAGAATATTTTGGCAGGGTCCTTCTCTCTCTTTAAGATATACGAAAAGCGAAGAATATTTTGGCAGGACCTTCTCTCTCTCTCTCTCTCTCTCTCTCTCTCTCTCTCTCTCTCTCTCTCTCTCTCTCTCTCTCTCTCTCTCTCTCTCTCTCTCTCTCTCTCTCTCTCTCTCTTTAAGATATACGAGAAGCGAAGAATATTTTGGCAGGGTCCTTCTCTCTCCCTCTCTTTAAGATATACGAGAAGCGAAGAATATTTTGGCAGGGTCCTTCTCTCTCTCTCTCTCTCTCTCTCTCTCTCTCTCTCTCTCTCTCTCTCTCTCTCTCTCTCTCTCTCTCTCTCTCTCTCTCTCTCTCTCTCTCTCTCTCTCTTTCTCTCTCTTTCTAAGATCTGCGAGAAGCGTAGACTATTTTTGCACGCTCTCTCTCTCTTTCTTACTCTCACTCTCTCTCTCTCTGTCTCCCCCTTCTCTCTCTTTCTCCTCTCCCTCCCCTCTCATTCTCCCCCCGCCCCTTTCCTCGCCCTCTAAGATCCTCGGTTTATCTCCATACAGAATCAATCATAATTACCCCCCCTCAAAAATTATCCCTTCTGTGGCATTGCAGGCCTACGCTCTCCAACTTCAATAATGCCTTCAACAAATGAGACTTTTTTCCTCTTTCCGCCGATTCCATTTTCATAAATTATTGTTATCATTATTATATTGTTTTTATTTACCGCTATATTTTATTTCATATCATTTTATTTTTATTCCATGTTGAAGAGGATGATTGTTGAGAGCTATCAGAAACCGTCCATTATTTCCATCTTTAACTCTGTCTGTCGGTCAGCCAAAGAGGATTCTGGGTCGTGGAGAAGACATTTTCCGCCATATAATTGAGGTTCAATGACCCGAGTACTCTCCCAACCTCACTGTTCGTCTGTTCTCATCGCTCATTCTTTCTCCCCCTCTTCTCCCGAATCTCTACCGTCTTCCCTCTCTACACTCCTTCGTTGTCAATCCTTGGTTGGCTCTCTCTCTCTCTCTCTCTCTCTCTCTCTCTCTCTCTCTCTCTCTCTCTCTCTCTCTCTCTCTCGACCCCCCCCCCCCTTTTCCGCCCCCAGAGCAGACACTAATCTCTCTCTCTGTCTCTCTCTCTCTCTCTCTCTCTCTCTCTCTCTCTCTCTCTCTCTCTCTCTCTCTCTCTCTCTCTCTCTCTCTCTCTCTCTCTCTCCCCCCCCACCCACCCCTTCCTCCCCGACCCATTGTTTTCAAGTGAGAGTGCAACTATTTCGCGTCCATTTTTAACTCATCTTTCAGAGCCCATTTTCAATAATTACTTCTTTACATCCCCGTCTTTATTACAGTTATTATTCCGTCTTTGTCCGCAAAATAACGGCTTCCTTTCATTCCGGCATTTCCAATCTTTGTTCACAATTTTACGTACATTTTCATGTCTTTTAATTCCACGAGCCTGAATGAGATTCTTTTGTGGCATGAAAAATGAAGAACAAAGGACCAAAAAAAAAAAAAAAAACGAGCAACATAATCATTTTCTCAAATAAGAAAATTTATGCTGACAGGAAATTAAATATCTTTAAAATAAAATAAAAGTATATTCTTTCTTCACTATCCCATTATTGTGATCTTCAAGAATCTTTGCCCGCTTCGTTGTAAATCCTTTTTTTTTTTTTTTTTTTTTTTGATCTTTCTGCTTTTGCTTCTTTCTCTTTCTCGAAATTGACAAAACTTTGAAAGAATTATGGGCGATTCTGTCAGGTGGCCCTGCAGCTAACACACTCGCCTTGGGCCGGGCAGAAATCTCGCGCCCTCGGCCAAATAAACCTGCAGTGAGTAAGCCGGTTTTTTAATGCCCAACGGAGGCTTTACAAGCTTTAAAGTATCTTGCCCTACTCTGTCTCTATCTGCCTGTCTGTCTATCTGTGTCTGTCTCTCTCTCTCTCTCTCTCTCTCTCTCTCCCCCCCCCCCCCCCCCCCTGGCAAGAAGAAGAAAAAGAAGACGCTAACTTTTCGGAGGTGGTGATATATTAATAACGATGATGATTATGAAAAAGAAAAGAAAAGAAAAAATGCTCCATCATTGTAAACTTAATATTCCCTCAGTGTCAAAAGTCTCAAAATGGCAGATATTAAAACTCAAATTCTGGACGGTCCCGGTATATAAATATCTTTTCCCGCACTTAATCATTAGCAAATCAAAGCTATTCCAAAATATTAAACTTATTATTTTCTCTTCATGATTTCCCCACCTCCAGATCACCATTCTTCAAGGTTGGGCCATTTAACACGCTTCAAATCTCTTTAAAAAAAAAAATAAAAACAATAATACTAAAAACCACCCCTAACCGAACGTAATAAATTCTATACACTTATCAATATCTCTATAATAGAGACAAGAAATCAATACACTTCCCAACCCTAGAAACCACTCAGCGGTAAGAGCATGAACTGAGATAAAAACCAAACAAAACAAAACCGAACAAAAACAAAAACACCAGATTTCCTTTCCAGTTTTTGATTTGTTTTGTTTTCGTTTCGGTTTTTTTTTTTTTCCCCGCCTTCCGAACTAAAACTAGATTTGGATTCCAGATAAAGACGGGTTGGGCGGGAGCCAGCAAAACTAATTTTCTACTCGTCTAAAGTTCGATGAACGAACACGGCCAGGGGAAAAATCGAAACATTATTCCTCCCTGGCTGCAGGGTTCTTGTCCATTTTTGTACTTCTATCTCACTTGATGCCGTTTTTTGTACCTCAATCTTGCGGTTGATAAAGTTGGTGTCTGTGCGTACTATGTTTCTATCGTTTCTCCTGTCTATCCTGCTTCCACCTCTCTCTCTCTGTCTATCTGTCTCGTCTCTCTCTCTCTCTCTCTCTCTCTCTCTCTGTCTGTCTCGTCTCTCTCTCTCTCTCTCTCTCTCTCTCTCTCTCTCTCTCTCTCTCTGTCTCTGTCTGTCTCGTCTCTCTCTCGTCTCTCTCTCTCTCTCTCTCTCTCTCTGTCTGTCTGTCTGTCTGGTCTCTCTCACTCTCTCTGTCTCTGTCTGTCTGTCTGTCTCTCTCTCTTTCTCTCTCTCAGTCTGTCCGTCTGTCTTCTCTCTCTCTCTCTGTCTGTCTTTCTCTCTCTCTGTCTATCTCTCTGTCTCTCTCTTTCTCTCTCTCTCTTCTCTGTGTGTCTCTCTCGTCTCTCTCCCCCTCTGTCTGTCTGTCTGTCTGTCTCTCTCTCTTTCTCTCTCTCAGTCTGTCCGTCTGTCTTCTCTCTCTCTCTCTGTCTGTCTTTCTCTCTCTCTGTCTATCTCTCTGTCTCTCTCTTTCTCTCTCTCTGTCTGTCTTTCTGTGTGTGTGTGTCTCTCTTCTCCCCCCCAATACATAAAAAACTCTGGGTGATAACAATTCCTCTTCCCTCTGACGGACCTAAGCGATTATCGCCATATGTGGAGCTTCTCATAGGCTCCATGCAAGGCTAGAGACAGACAGACAGACAATCACAGTCATGGATGGACACTAACACGCGGAGAAACAAAACAGAAATCGGGTGCGAGGAAAACACAAGCAAGGGGAGAAAGACGAAGAGGAAAAAAAAACATCCAAAGGAATCGCAAGAATGAGGCACGGAGGATGAAGAGAGAGAGAGAGAGAGAGAGAGAGAGAGAGAGAGAGAGAGAGAGAGAGAGAGGGAGGGGGGAGGGAGCGAGAGAGAGAGGGGAGGGAGGTATGGAGAGAGAGAGGGGAGGGAGGTATGGAGAGAGAGAGGGGGGGGAGGGAGCGAGAGAGAGAGAGAGAGGGGAGGTAGGTATGGAGAGAGAGAGAGAGAGAGAGAGAGGGGGGGGGGAGAGGGAGAGAGAGAGAGAAAGAGAGAGACGACAAATGAAGAGAAAGATATAGGGAGCAGCAGAGAGAGAATGGAGGCTAGATAAGTAACAGTAACAGTGTGAAAGAGAATCCCTCCCATTAAACGCCAATAGCGTGTGGTCGCAGATCTTTCATGATGCATTACATTTACAGAGAGGCCGGCGACGGGGAGAAATAAATCTAAACATATTCATGAGTATTAATGGCGACGGGGACTAAGAGTGCACGGTGAAAACCTCTTGTATTGGGGGGAGGGGGGGAGGGAGAAGATGGAGGAGACCAATATAAATAAACGTAATAATAAAAATAACAATAAACAAAAAAATATATCATTAAATACTACAGAAGATGTAAGACCGTATGATTAAGGGGGAAAAATATATCTATATAAATAAAAATGTCCACCGTAAAATGCGAAATGAATTGCCCAGACAAAAAGAAATAAGTTAAAAAAGGAAAACTTTTGGCCTCATGCCAACGCAATACTTATAACTTGATCATTTTATTAGTGCGTGTTTCCCAGCAAAAATGTTAGTTTATTATTAAGAAACGCGGGAGTTAAGGGGGGGGGGGAGAGGATACAGAGTGCTGTGATGTGGAGATGGGTCAAAATTAATAACTTCTTTTATATATATATATATATATATATATACATATATTCATTCCGCTGGATCTACTCTCTCTCTCTCTCTCTCTCTCTCTCTCTCTCTCTCTCTTATTTTCCATGAACACCTCTGATGCGGCAAGGTCTACATAGTATTTTCCCACACAATAGAGGTGGTGGTGAAGAAGAGGAAGAAGAAGAAGAAGAAGAAGAAGAAGAGGAAGAAGAAGAAGAAGAAGAAAGAAGAAAGAAGAAGAAGAAGAAGAAGAAGAAGAAGAAGAAGAAGAAGAAGAAGAAGAAGAAAGAAGAAAGAAGAAGAAGAAGAAGAAGAAGAAGAAGAAGAAGAAGAAGAAGAAGAAGAAGAAGAAGAAGAAGAAAGAGAGAAAGAAGAAGAAGAAGAAGAAGAAGAAACAAGGAAGGGTAGAAGAACAAGAACAAAAAAAATTCAAAGACAAACAACATGCCCTAAAACAAAACAAAAAAAAAAACAAAACAAAAAAAATAGCAGCCTCATAACCTTCATGCTTTGACATTTCCCCAATTATTTGATGACTATAATGGCGGCTTGATGGCCGCGCAATTTTCCGCAATCTTTTGCAGATCACCGTCATAAACGCGCTATCCCCGAAATATTCGGGAAAATTGCAGTAAATGGTGTTGCACTCTTCCAGACATTTTCCTTACCTTTACAAACACCTACTTACGGCGCATTAAGTCAAATTTCCCTAATAACACCAATTGACCTTTCTGGGTAACACTCCAATTATTTCAAAAGACGAAAATTGTAAAAGGAACTGGAGCGTCATTAAAAAAAACGAAATTTTTATACGATTATTTTTACATGTTTACATAAAGTTTCCAATTATTGGCTACTCTTTCTAGCTGAAAAGAAGAAAATCATGCTTGATATTCTTTCTTCTGTCAGAACTAGACAGGGACATAGCTAACTGTGACTGTGTGCTGTTTCCATCCTAAAAATTCAATATTTCTCTTTCAAACCATTTTGATCAGGGGAATCGTCTCTGTCTGTCTGTCTGTCTGTCTCTCCCTCCCTCTCTCTCTCCCTCCCTCCCTCCCTCCCTCCCTCGTTCCCTCCTCTCTCTCTCTCTCTCTCTCTCTCTCTCTCTCTCTCTCTTTATCTATCTATCATCTCCTCTCTTTCTCTCTCTCACTCTATCTCCGTCCCTCTATGTCTTTAAGCCAACCTCTTTGCCGGCCAAGCCATCCCCCTCCCTCTCTCTCTCTCTCTCTCTCTCTCTCTCTCTCTGTCTTTCTTTCTCTCCCTTTCGTTATCCATCTTCTCTCCTCTCTTTCTCTCTCTCACTCTATCTCCGTCCCTCTATGTCTTTAAGCCATCCTCTTTGCCGGCCAAGCCATCTCTCTCTCCCTCCCTCCCTCTCTCTCTCTCTCTCTCTCTCTCTCTCTCTCTCTCTCTCTCTGTCTTTCTTTCTCTCCCTTTCGTTATCCATCTTCTCTCCTCTCTTTCTCTCTCACTCTATCTCCATCTCTCTATGTTTTTAAGCCATCCTCTCTGCCGGCCAAGCCATCTCTCTCTCTCTCTCTCTCTCTCTCTCTCTCTCTCTCTCTCTCTCTGTCTTTCTTTCTCTCTCTCTCTCTCTCACTGTCGGTCTCTTTCTTTTTTTTTCCTTTCTTTCTGTCTGTCTGTCTCTGTCTCTTCTTTCTCCCCACCTCTTTGTCTCTCTCACTCTATCTCCATCCATGTCTTTAAGCCATTCTCTTTGCCGCCCAACCCATCTCTCCCACCCTGCCTCTCTCTCTCTCTCTCTCTCTCTCTCTCTCTCTCTCTCTCTCTCTCTCTCTCTCTCTCTCTTTCGTTATCCATCTTCTGTCCTCTCTTTCTCTCTCAATCTATGTTCATCTCTCTATGTTTTTTAAGCTACCATCCTCTCTGCCGGCCAAGCCATCTCTGTCTCTGTCACTGTCTCACACTCTCTCTCTTCACCCTCTCTCTCTCTCTCTCTCTCTCTCTCTCTCTCTCTCTCTCTCTCTCTCTGTTTTTCTCTCTTTGTGTTTCTATCTCTATCTCTTTTTGTCACTCTCTCTCTCTCTCGCACACTCACTGTTTCACTCACTCACTCTCTCACTCACTCACTCACTCACTCACTCTCTCTCTCTCTCTCTCTCTCTCTCTCTCTCTCTCTCTCTCTCTCTCTCTCTCTCTCTATTTCTGTCTCTCACTCCCTAAAATCCAAAATCAAAGCTTTTCTCGAACAATAATTATGTAGTCAAATTTAAAAAAAAAAAAAAACAACAACAACAACAACAACAACCATTGATCTGATAATGACAGCGATTACCCGATTACAGCGATTGCTGTGGAGGCCGGCAGCCATGTAGGTAAAATATAATGGTCGCTATTCCAGCCGTCTTCCCCGGCAGCCATTAACCTGGCGCGTGTTGTATATGTACGACAGACCGATCTTGATGGGAGAGCCGGCATGGCCGCGAATCTCAGGCTCTCTTGGTATGTGGCGAAAATGTCAGTCGTTACTCTTATTTCTAGGGAGACATGAAACCCGGCTCGGAGAGACGTCAGAGATTCCCCCCCAACCCCCCGAGGAAAAAAAAACAACAAACAAATAGAAAAAAAATCAAGCGAGGGGACAAAAAATTGTGATTAGAAGTTTTGGGTTGACTTCACAGGTTTCTCTTATCTAGGGTAAATCGGTGACGCTAGGTCTGATTCTGGTTTGTCATCGAGAGAAGGAGAGAGAGGGGGAAAATAAGAAGGGGGAAAAAACATATCCATATCGACTGGTTAATTCCTGCTGAGAGAGAGAAAGAGAGAGAGAGAGAGAGAGAGAGAGAGAGAGAGAGAGAGAGAGAGAGAGAGAGAGAGAGAGAGAGAGAGAGAGAGAGTAAAGAGACTGAGGGGGAGGGAGAGAGGGAAAGGAAAGTTGGGATAGATAGACAGACAAATAGTCAGACAGACATTCAGAGACAGGAAGAGACAGAGAGAGAGAGAGAGAGAGAGAGAGGGGGAGGGAATGATGAGAGAAAGAGCGAGAGAGAGAGGAAGAGAATGACAGAGAAAGGAGAAATCAGACATACAAAAAAAGTCAGACAGACATTTAGAGACAAACAGAAAGACAGTGTATGTGAGAGAGAGAGAGACAGAGAGAGAGGGAGAATAAGGAGAGAGAGAGAGACAGAGAAATTCAATAACTTTATAATAATACATCGGACCTGAAACAGTTAAGGTAATTTCATTGCGAAACACAAGGATTAAATCATATCAATGTAACAATATAATTATAAAAATTGTCTTTCTCCACAGACTACGCGTACTTTCTAAGGGATAACCTACTCCTATTCTTGAACTGTTGTTTGTTTA
>JAWDGP010002584.1:0-30000 GCA_033675545.1 Elysia crispata
ATTGAGAGAACGTGACATTACCTAAACTAGCTGTGATAAAGACAGGGTTAGATTTCTTTACAAATAAAAAAAAAAAAAATAGGCGATTACGTAGAAAGTGTTAACTTGATAATTATTAAACCCTAAAACAATTTTGCTGGTTTTAATAGAAAGGAGGGTTCACAGACGCGGGCTAATTCTTCTTCACAGAACACCCCCCCCTCCCCTGAGGAGGCCGTACAACCACTCGGACGAGCCACAGCATCTTGTCCCACAAACTTATCTTCCCCGGGTTGACGGCACGTGCCCCCAGGCACGTCAGGGCCTCAATTATAAGCGGCAACCGAATGCAGATACCCCTGTTTCCTGCATGCAACAACCAAAGGGGTTGGGTTAGAAATCAATGGTTTATTTATGAAAAGCCTAAAACTGTCCTTAACCACAGGTGGAGGTGAGAAGAACTGACGCTGCCATTTTATTCCCTCTCCAACAATGAACGGACAGTGTTTTTAGGCGGCACCATCCCTGTCTATCGTGAATTGTTCGCAGGAAACTGGAGGCTACAAATACGTAGATGTACTAATTGACATAGAAGAGAAGTGTAGCATAAGAAAACGCACTCGAAGATAAAGACTTCGAACTTCTTTTTTTAAGGGAGAAGAGCACTTCAGTACCAGCTTAAAGAATTTTTCCAGTCAAGGAACTCTGACAAATCATTATGTTTTATAAAGTCATTTCTTGGGTATAGACCATAATGATTGATTATGGAACATTTTGAAAAAAAACCTATGGAAATCGCAATTCCTGCTTTAGTCAGATCAAGGTGCCTTGCCCTGCTACAGAAAAGTATTCAACAAACCTTAGACAGAAACTATTTTCATTGAGCTGAAAAATAAGAAAGGAATTTGGTTAAAATGATTTTATTGCGCTTATCATCATACCTTGTCATTATCACCACTGCACCAGATGCAATTCATAAGCTAGAACATTGATTTGAGATGCCTGTATGATTGTGTGTGCTTTGCCTATGACGTAATGACGAACGTATTCTTTACTACATTTAGGCATATTTATAGTCTTTGTGTGATAATCAAGATTGTAGGTATGTTATGCGCACATCGAGGAAATACAGTGTATGGCGCACTATAATGGTGTGTGCTCAAGGAAAATGACGAGCCATTTTTTGGTGTGAACGCGGGATTACCGGGGGTGGGGGCAGGACAGAGCCACACTATTCGCTATTCGATCTAGATCATTTTACCTCTAATCTAAAGGAGGTAAATTATACTGTGTGCTGATGCCATAGTGCTTGCGCTTGCCTCTCTCTCTCTCTCTCTCCCTTACAGTCTCTCTCGCACTCTCTCTCTCTCTCTCTCTCTCTCTCTCTTCTCTTTACTCAGCTTCCAATGGATTCAGAGATACACAAAGAAATGGCAAATTTCTTTCTCTTTCTTGTTGTTAAAGTCAGGCTCATTTTTATCTTTGAAGTATTGAAACATGATAAACAAAAATATTATCGGCGATACAGGTGTTAATAATGCCCATGCTTGTGAAGACAGTTTTTTCATCATCATCATCATCATCATCATCATCATCATCATCATCATCATCAACATCATCATCATCATCATCATCTTCATCATCCTAATCATCATCATCACCATCGTCATCATCACCATCATCATCATTATCAACATCATCATTATCATCACCATAATCAATGTAATGGATCACTTTCATCCTAAAATCAGTATCTTTTCATCGTTCTCTCCACTCCTCCTTTCTTTACTCATAGACTTCATTAATTGGAGTCTGGATAAATACCTCAGGACCAAAAGCGCTAGTTGACTGTAGGCAAAAGTTGGCTTTAAATATTGCAATTTAATTTGTAAAGAAATACAAAAATAGTTGAACAAAGTTGACTTTGTACAAAAGTTTCCTTAGGTGTTGGATGTATATGGACTCCTCTGTACTTTTAGTACACGCTCTTCGTTAGCCAGGCTTTCCTCTTTTCATTCAACTGATTTTCATCTTTTGAATCATTTTCACTCCTGTAACTCCATTGCGCCCCTATGGTTCCAAGTAAAAAAAGCAGTTGGAATTCTTTTTGTAATAAGGTTAAAATTATGAATGCGGTTTTGTGTCAAGGTGGTTTGTGCACCAATAAAAGCTGGGCTTGATCAGTTATATAAAATGGAAAAGCAGAAAAATCTTAAAGACTGATCTGACAGCACCAGTGGGATGCAAAGGAGACTAAGAGACTGACAGGTTGCAATCTACTGACTTTGCTTGGAAAGATAGTATCGAACCCCCTCTAAAAGAGGGAATTATTAGGCAAAACATTCAAAATTAAAGTCTGATGATGATTATTACAATGCTGTTACGGTGAAAATAAATTGACAGCTGTTGATGTTGTTGTTGGGTTCAAGGTTTATTTAGTAAAACAAACAGAAAACGCTAACAGTATAGATACTTTCATTAGCGAAGTGTACAGGTAGGTAGTCAACAAAGAGACACTGATAAAAGCAGTCACTTGCTATTGGTGTCATAGTCCGAGCAGAGGATGAATATCTTTTAAAGTATTAAGGTCCAATTTCTGGAATTCCACTGTACACAGATTAGACAGTTCTACATTTTAAGATCACAATATTTGTAACCCAGCGGAATGGTGGCCACGGTATGATTGCATGCTGTTCTAATAGGTGCATCAGACTGACTGACAAGCACAATAAATAATAAACACTTCTATACATTTACTATTAACTTTGTTCAGATATATATTCTATTGAACTTGCGGTGGTGGTGGGTAGGAGAGAAATTAGTTTTGGAAGTTACGGGTCTTATTGTCTGGTATCTTGCCAAAAGTTTTATCTTTTCAACCAGTTACTCATGTGAACCTCTAGGAATTGCAATTGTTGTCAGTGTCAGCAACCAACACTTGCTAATACCTATGCGAGAAATGAATTATAACAATTTACGTAGGTTTAGATATTTTGAGACAATCTGCAAGAATCCTCACCCTTCTTTGAAATATCGGGGGAATTCAGGAACAAAACACTTCCCGAATCATAGGCTCTAGTTTATAAAAGTGTAGCGGTAGATCCTGTACATTAGGAGACATAGACTGCTTTCTGCTGTGTAAAGCTGAAAGAGAATTCAAAAAAAATTTCGTTTCGTTTAGAGGGAGAACAAAACTGATCCTTACGAATTGTCCTAATCAGAAATATGAAGTTCCATCATCAGGAAAACAAAAAAAAAAATTGTCTATTCCCTTTACATTTCACTGTTAGATTATTTGTTCTATTTGGAGCTGGGGTGGGCTGGGCTTGACAACTCCACATATATGATGTTGGTTTTATGTTGAGTTACTGTAAAATTTCTTATGACTTTAAATCATGTTACTAACTACTGTGGTCTCTACTAGACACGAGAGGTCTAGCTTAATGTCACTGGTGTTTCCATGGTTTCTGAACTCATACATGGTAAATCTTCGAGAAAAAAGATCTATAGAAAGATTGAGCTCATGGCCTAAATTACAGGAATGACGTGCAACTGAGAAAGGTCAAAGGTGAAAGCAACGTTATTAACCTTCATGGCGTCAGTTGAAGTGACGTTTGGTGCTCTTGTCGTCGGGGCTAGGAGGTAAAGTGAACAAAATAAAAGGAAAACATTAAAAGGAAAAAGAACATGTAGAAAGTGGCGTAAAGAAAAAGCAGACAAATCCTTCCATGTGTATCTCGATCTAGGAAACTCTTCCACGGCCACATGACCGGCCATCTTATTCATCTTCCTGGAACAGCTCAAGATCTAGCAGATTCTATTTCAGGCTACCCTGGAGACTGAAAATCTCCAGGTTAAAAATAAACTATGATAGCTAACTTAGGTCCGATCTACTGTGAATTAATCTTTCTCAATAAATTAAATCACTGACATTTGACATTCAATAGTATTTACCCACGTTTTTTTTTTTTTAAACCAAAATCGTTCGTTTAAAACTTACATGTTTGATCTACAATATTATTTTAACTTGTATTTATGGCGTTGGAAGTTTAAAAAAACCTTAGGGTAAGCTGAAGATAATTTCTTTTAATTGTATTTTCTCTTAAGAAAAACAATCAAAACCAGTGAAAAGATTTAAATTTACTGTTTCATTGCGCGATGTTGATGTCTGAGCACAATCATTATCAGCAATCCTTACTTAGTAAATAATTGTAACTCTTGTCTGTCAAAAAAAAAAAAAAAAACCACGAAATTTTCAGAGGGGTGCCTGATCTTGTAATAGAAACCGCGTCACAGGAAACTGGGCTGGGACTAAAACAGAACATGCACATTTGGCTTCATGTAAGGTAGAGGTGGGCGAGGATGCTGATTTTATGATACGATGACATTCTCTTTCAACTGCTTTCTATCATTTAGGAGGTTTAAATGAATACAAGAAAATATGTGTACAGGAATAATTACGTGGATACTGTCCAATATATGCCTGTTAAAATCACGGGCCTTATTATTTTGGTGTCAGTTTTTAGAGCCGCAATCAAGCAGTATAAACGAAGAATTCAAACTACACATTTAAAACATTACATGCTGCATATTACACCAAAAAGTCACAAGGGTTGAATGCTCTAAGCTTTCAGCAGAAGAAGACAATAAAACAGCTTCTAACAACAGCAACAAACACAAGGGAAAAAACAAAACAAAACAAGACAACAATTCAAAATATAGCACTTTTTTTCTTAGGTATGCAAAATAATATTTGAATCTCAAAAAAATTTCAAATACACTTAGCAAGATAAAACTACCTTCTTTTTGTTTACCTTGAGTGAAGGATTAAAAAAAAATCAAACAAAAAACAATAAACTTGTAATCGACTTCTAACTGAAAGTCCAATAAAAAAAAAAGAAGAAATTAACTTTAATCAATGAAACAAGTTGTTAAATTTGACAAAACAAAAACTGGGGGGAAAAGAAGGAAGAGTGTGAGGGTTATAAAAGTTTTTACACAAATGCAAGGGTAAGAATGAAGAACATTATTAGACAAATAACATGCAAAGAAGCTTAGCGATTTTTAGAGCAATAAATCATTTTCACAAGTGTAATGCAAAAGCAAGCTGATGTATACTTTCATAGATGAGACAGTTAAAACTGAAAATATCAAAAGCCAATAAAGAGAAATGCAAACCAGCAAAAAGGTACAATTTGATATTTGATGTTATCACGTTCAAATGAAGAATTCAATTATTTCCTCCCTTTTTTCTCTTATGGCAATTATTCAAAGAACAAACCCCTACAGTATAGACAAGGCTGAAATAAGTTTAACACATTCGTATTGTAAAGTACGATCAAATCTTCTTCAATGACAGCTTATCTAAAAGGCTCTCATGATCTTTCTTTCACTAATTTTTTTTTTGTGCAGAATCAATAAGTAACTTGAAGGGGAAACCACACTAGAGGCAAACGCCAAACGTGAGAAAATAAGTACCTGACTATACACCGAGAAAGTTGCACACCATGAAAAACTTGTTTAGTATAAAACTATACTGTATCTTGACTCTTTCAATATTTCACTCTACTGTCAAATTTTGGTTTAGGCTTAATGCACATTCACAACCATCATACCCACTTTTGTCAAGTTCCAATAATAGCTTCAAGTTGTGTCTTTCTATTGTCTGTGTTCAAGGGTTCAATAAAGGCTATGAGATCCAATAATAATTAGCAGTAAACTTTCATGGTTACCTCGACGAATATACTTTCCCTGTGAAGTCTGGGCAATGTTTGAAACTTGAATGCAAGCAACACTGTTCAAAAGTCTCTGAGATATTGTAAGTGATTTTTTTCAAAATATAAAAAAAAATGTTGAATGACATTTCTATCTCGTAGACCCCTATTCAATAAAGACAAAAGATTATGAAAAAACTCTGCACTTTAAGCATGGCTTGGTGTTATATTACTCACGAACAGGGATCATGGTAGTATTAGGACCTGACAGTACTGTGGAAGTGAAATCTATTGCTTGTACTGGAGTCATTCATGTGAAAACACTGCTAAAGGCAAAGGGTAAGAGTAAGCTTCAGGGAATAAGAGTCAGAGTGGGAGAGAGAGAGAGAGAGAGAGAGAGAGAGAGAGACACACACACACACACAGAAAGTTAATACAAAAAATCATGATGATAATAATAATAATAATAATAATAATAATAATAATAATAATAATAATAATAATAATAATAATAATAATAATAATAATAATAATAATAATAATAATAATAATAATAATAATAATAATAATAATAATAATAATAATAATAATAATAATAATAATAATAATAATAATTTTAAAAGAGGAACAGGAGGATGAGGAAAATCTAGGGAGAAGACCTGATCAAGATTTCTTGATTAAATGATTCCTAAAGTTTCTCTTCTTCAGCCTATGTGAAAAGTTAAGGGTAACTTCAGTGCTGTTCACCGAACCCAAGTAATTGTAAGGAGCCACATGGATAGATTGTGTAAAGAAATTAACAAAATGACTTTACATAGGTAGTCTAGAAGCTTAAGATTAGGTATGATTTTAGGCAACAGACGACACTCAACATAAAGTATGAGGGTCAGAGGGAGGACGGAAGGAATACATCATACCAGATAGACTATAAAATTATAAAAGTGTGAGTATAAAGTGTCTCCACCCTGATAAGATAGCGTTCAGTTTGTAAGTTTTATACCTTGGCTTTGAAGGTAACTTGATGAAAATTATCTATTGTGAAAGGAGGTAGGTGAATATTGACATTCACATACTGATAGTCTATTAATATAATCTTAAATTATATATCTAGTTAACATACACATATTATTACATGTAGTAGGTAACCCATGACAGAAGAGCCATCAAATTACAAGAGAGACAAAAAGGCCAGGAGCGCCCTTAGTAAAGGTTTGATAAGCCAAATTTACTTACTCTAAACAGCAAGAAAACACTTGAGTAAATTTAAGGTAATCATTGCAAAACTATGATTTGTTAAACTCATTTCTGACAGCCTCTATCATCTACACACACCCTAGGGTTAGCACTATTCTATCTACCTAAGGAAAAAATGTTAAAATTATAAACCATATATAACCAAATTACTTATCCACAGCTAATATAAAGCTCATATATACTATACTAATATATTAATGGTTTGACAGAAAAATTATTTCCATATTGCTTTGAGAAAAGATTTTCTGAACTTAATCTGGATACTAATGTATTACCAGTTCGTTTCATTCTCAGAAATGAAGTCTTTGTGGAACACTTTTCATATAATTGTATATAGTATAATTTATAAAGAAGAAAAATTATAAAGTTTCACAGAGGATGCAAGGATACTTGTGAAGCATTTAACTTCATAGAGAGTAAAAAATACTTACGGCAGCCGTCTGCAAAAATAAAAAAAGAAGAATAAAAACTCATGAGAATCACCATAATTCGGCAAAATTTTAAGCGAAAAAAAAAAGAAAGATTTCTTTCATGCTGTCTTACTTTTGTACGTACTTCTCTATTAACTTGATACTTTTATCAAAATATACTGACCTGTTTGTTTGTTATTTTTCCTTATCAGTCTTGACATATTTTCCAACTAAAAATAATTTTGAGTAAGCTGGCAGGTGCCGAGATCAATAGACTCATGAAATGCTCAGCTCATTAAAAGGCTATGGATTATGTACGCTGAAAATCACATCCAAAAAGAAGTTCTTAAAAATTATGCAGAATAGGAAGCACATCTGGAATGGGTTCCGTTTTTTTAATTTGTGAAATAATTTAGACCTGATACATTTTTTTAAACAAAGAGAGGTTATGAGTATCTGTGTATGTGTTAAGTATCTCAAAGTTACCTCTCACTTCCAGTAAAGTATATTTATCAGATGAAAATTCTGGTGGGCCTGGCCAAACCAACCACACAGATTGTTTACTGAGTGTTAGGTCTGCTGTCATGTTGTAAGTAAGGCGGTAGACGCTGCCACTTGTAACCTCTAAACAGGAGCATGCATTTGATTCTCCTGATCGATCTGTGCAGGCATTAGTTATAATATCGAAGCCACTGCATGGCTGAAATAAAAAAAAAAGAAATAAAGAAAAAAGATATCAAAGCACACTAGATAAAAAGACTTGATTGTCATAAGGGCTCAATACCAGGATCTTGAGCTGGACATTTTCTGTATCTTTTTTTTATATCTCATACCTTTAACTCTGAAATCATTTCAATGTTGAAAAGTGCTGCATATCTAATTAAATGACTTTGATTAAATGTTTGCAGTGTATATTAATTTAATTGATGGGTAGAATCAGCATCAAGGTTTGGATTGATCATTCCTAACATTCATTTGATGTACAATGCAAACAAAATTCAAATCCACAACATGGCTTAAATAATGCTGTTTCAAGTCAATTTGTTACAACATTCCGAGCTTTTTCTTACAGGAAATGATTTCAGGGAATAAGCTTACAAGAAGACATGAAAGCTGAAATTAAAAACATTAAATGTACAATTAGAGATGGAAATCAAACTTAAAAAGAGCTAGTTTACAAGAAGAGATGGAAGAAAAACTTACACTGAGGTAGTTTTACAAGAAGAGAGGGAAATAAAACTAACATTGAGATGGTTTACAAGAGATGAAAGTAAAACTGTAGTAAGTTGGTTTACAAGAAGAAATGGAAGTAAAGCTAACACTGAGATAGTTTACAAGAGAGGGAAGTAAAATGAAACTGAGATAGTTTATAAGTAAAACTAATGCTGAGATGGTTTACAAGAAAAGAGGGAAGTAAAGCTAGCACTGAGATAGTTTATAAGTAAAACTAATGCTGAGATGGTTTACAAGAAGAGAGGGAAGTAAAGTTAACACTGAGATAGTTTATAAGTAAAACTAATGCTGAGATGGTTTACAAGAAGAGAGGGAAGTAAAGTTAACACTGAGATAGTTCACAAGAAAGGGAAGTAAAATGAAACTGAGATAGTTTATAAGTAAAACTAATGCTGAGATGGTTTACAAGAAAAGAGGGAAGTAAAGCTAACACTGAGATAGTTTACAAGAGATGGAAGTAAAAGGAAACTGAGATGGTTTACAAGTAAAATTAAAGCTGAGATAGTTTATGAGAAGAGATTGAGTTAAAACATACAAAACTTAGTTTACTTTAGTGATGGAAGTAAAACTTACATTAATGCGGTTGTTACTCGAAGCACTTGAATAGTAAAACTGTGGTCCATTGAAACCATCATCCAAAGGGTAGGTAGAGTTACTACCAGAGACTTCATACTCTATAACTGTGTAATCTTGTCCTGCTACAAGAAATTCACTGCTACATTGGAAGGAGGGTTCTGACTTGATGAAGGTAATGGTCTGACCTGAGGAGAATAAAATACCAAGGCACAGTGGGAGCAATCAAGACGATTAATGAGATTACTTAATCGGACCTTAGAAATTACACCATCAAAGTTTTAATCCTTTAAGGGATCAGATCAAGCATGCATGCAATCAATAGCATACCATACAAACTTAAAAAATACCAAATGGTGGGCTAGTCTGTTTTGTATCCACAAGTCAAGCAAATTGGCTCAGAAAGCTACAGTTTTTGTTCTGGGACATTTTTATTTTTTGGGCCAACCCTTGGAATTTGAGGGACATGAGACATTTATTTCTCCTTTTCATCTACATGCACAGCCTTTCTGTACACAATGTCGATGATGACTCTATTATATTACAATTGAGCCAAGTTGACCATTGCAGTGATGTAAAAAAAAATTTATGACTAAAAGCTTAACACGCACTGATGCAGAGTAAACTAGTTACAAATTTGTTTAGCTTCCGTTTTTACCTTCTTTTTCATAGATAAACTTGACAGTAACCGAGTAAGCATTGCATTGTAAGTTTATCTCTGATATTTATATGAATGTTTCATTGTTCTTATTGCTAATTCTTCAACATCTTAATTAAATGGGCAGTTTTGGAGAATCCCATTACCATAATGTTTTAGCTGTGGCAACTTAATAAAAAGATGAATTATCAACAAATTGCCTACAAAGACAGACCATTTTTTACTAATGGGCTTGTTTACATAAACGTTCATTGGTAAATCAGGGAGCTTAAACCAAATAAGATTTAAGTTGAAACTAGAAAAGACAATCTTAATAACATCTCCAGATAAAATTACTTGTAGAGAAGTTGAAAACTGTAGTAACAAAAAAAATTTATCAAAAGTTTTATATTAAAAATTTCAATGGTAATTCCCTCTGCTGTCTCAGTTTTGGATGATATTTATCATTTCTGCTGCTGCTTTACTAAAATGTACAAAATTCTGCAATTTCTTGTACCTGAATGTAGGCTAAATGTAGAACTGCTAAATAAAATCATATTGGACAACCACTTTCTTAGAACTAAATGTCTTGAACATTACTTTAGCACAAAGAGCTTCATAATTGTGATTAATATAATAACAGCAACAAACAAGAAAATTATATTCAACGAGTGATCAGCTACTGGTCTGAGACTCCTTGCTTAACAATGCCTCCATTTTCCAAGTTATAGTATTTTATATTTTAAATACATCTTGCACACGATGCAGCATGATAGGAATGAAATAGGAATAAACTCATTAAGAAGATAAATGACGGTGTAAGACTATAAAAAAAGCAAAAATGGAGTCTTACAAACATCTCTTGTGAACTGACAACTGAAAAAAAAAAACAACTCGCTATTATACTTGCTTTCTTAGTGGTATGCATTATTTTATTTGAAAGTACATGCATGTGACAAAAAATGTTACATAAAAACGTACTACTTGTACAATTTATTTTTTTCCCAAATTGGTTTACAAAATATTAAAAAAACTATCTCTGATTGCTGTGATTTAGTTCAAGAATGTCCTCTGTGAGAATATACGAATGTTATTTTAATAAAATTGCAAACGATATGTTACTTTTGCTGTTCTTTTCAATTAATTGACTTTTATATCTCTTAACAGGCCATATCTTTCTTCCCTAACTTGAAGATGTTCTGCAATTATACAACACATAAGTTCTGTAAATCAAATCCAATGCACTTCTACTAATGCCAAAATGGTAAACAAACTTAATGTATTTGGAATAGTTTTAAATTTGACTGATCTCAAGGTTTTGTTCTAGGTTTTAATTTCGCACACACAAAACACAAACCTTCTTAACTTCATCTTTAAAGGCTGTCATGTCAAATTTGTATTCAGCTACAATAAGATTTATAAACAAATCATTGTCATTAATTTTAGATCACATTCAGTACACCAAAGACAGCACCCTTTCACATACCTAAAGCTCCCCAAATAAAGACAAACAGCAGCAAAAGAATCATAAACCACACCATCCTGCAATCTGAAGTGGATTATCTGAGAAAATAATGAAATAGAGATGATATATTGGAAAACTAATAATAACAATATATTTTATTAAAGTAATTTTAGTAATATTTATAATAACAATAATAGTAATAATAATAATAATAATAATAATAATAATAATAATAATAATAATAATAATAATAATAATAATAATAATAATAATAATAATAATAATAATAATAATAATAATAATAATAATAATAATAATAATAATAATAATAATAATAATATCAATAATAATAATAATAATAATAATAATAATAATAATAATAATAATAATAATAATAATAATAATAATAATAATAATAATAATAATAATAATAATGATAATAGCAATAGCAATAATAATAATAATAATAATAATAATAATAATAATAATAATAATAATAATAATAATAATAATAACATGTCTTAAGTTAAGCCTTGGGGTAGTAGAAATCTTTTTTAAAGGAAAAAAAAGGAAGTTCAAGAAATATACGAATCTGAAATTTTTATCAGATTTTCGGGATTTCTACATCAGTCATTATTCTGAGGACAGAGGTAAACTTTCCAACATATGAGTTGCATGATAGCAACCTCAGGATTTTTTGTTAAAGCAAAGATCATAAGTATTTATGTAAAACAGGAAGAGACACCTATAAGAGTACATAACCAGGTAAATGTTTTAATTTTACATTTTCAACCAATAGACACACACAGTTAATAATTCATTTTCTAGAAGGATTTTTATATATTTTTTGAATAATTATGAGGCAGTTTTATTGCCAGAGAACAGGGAAGAATGTTGAGTTATTTAATTGTTGCCGGGTTAGATTTGCCTCAGCTGGCAAGGCAAGTCTTTCATCATTTGTTTAGCTTTTGGGAAGGATATGCATGTGTTTTGTAATGTTTATGAGGGGAGGCCTTACATTGAAACTAACATCTAGTCAGTTTTGGAAAGAACGTAATTATCTGAACACTAACTTTAGACCCATTTCTTTTCTTCCTTTGAAAAGGTTACAAATCTTTGGTTCTATTTTACTGCTATGATGCTGCTACTTTAGGTTCTATCTACTTTATGTATCATCTCACCCTCTGATCTGCTGAGCACAAACCAAAACAACACCTTTAACTGACTAACTCTGATAATGAATTCATTTTTGGACCAATAAAATTAAAGGGTCAAATGGCTATTTAGGGGTTATGCACTTTAGCATATTCTACTATCAATATTTATAACAAAAAGTATCAAGTGTTGAATATCATCATATTCAGAATTGAATAATCTCTCAAGATATATCAATTTAGAAGCTTTTTTTTTTTAACAAAAAAGACTGATGAAAATTGTAGCTTGGGTTTGAATGAAGAGAGAACATGTTTGAAGTATTTGAGTAAGGATAACCTCATTTTCCGACTTCATAATTTCATTATTACCTTATAAAAAAAACTAATATATTATAGGATATGCACAACAAATTTCAAAGCAATGTTTTATTTGGCTTTGACTTTGTGCTACAATTGTGTAATTCCAAGGCTACATTAAAATATTTCAGGATTTTAATGAGAAAAAGTAGTCTATCACAATTACATTATCCATAAACAAGACTGTATGAGAATTTGATTGAGATTGATAATACATGTGAAACAAGAAAAAAAATTAGTGCTAAAGTATGAAAAATCTGTAAGATAAAAAGAGATTAGAGTTAGGAGAAAGACAACAAAAATAAATGCAATAATGGTAAATGAATAAAAATATTTTCTTACTGATCACCATTATCAGTTTCGACAAGATATTGACATCTGTGCCATAAGTTATCTCTTGAAACTAATAGAGCTAGAGGGTATGTATTTTTCTGTGGCAAAATTGTAAAGGATATGGCTGCTGAGTATTGTGATCTCCACAAACAGATGGAAAATATTTTTTTCACTACTTCCTCAACTTATGATTCAAAAATACCATAATTGCACCTTAACATCTGTTCATACCAGAATCATACACAAATGAGGCCTGGCTTGGTGGATTCTGTTCGTTTTTTTGTTGGATTCTGTCACCATTTCAACTGAAACTGACGTAGAGCCAGCAACAAGGGGTTTTTAAGCCTTTTCATCTTTCCAAGATACACAAAAAAAATTGTTTTCATCACACATATTATTTTGGCTGCATGTGATCAAGTTTTTTATTTTTCAGCTCAGCAGGGAAGTTATGGCGTTTGACATCAAGCGCCTCAGTAAAATAATATTTGTTGTAAAATAGATATCTCAGGAGCTCAAATGATATTCTGAGGTATAATAGCTATCAGCATAGATATGTTGGCTTTTCTCAACAGGTGACAACAGTGTTTGAAAAACTTTTTTGACGTGACCACTGTCTGCATCACATTCTGGCTTAGGTGAGGTCTCCCTGCCACATTATATCAGTAGATTGACCACATCACTTGTTGTGCCCAACATAGCCCAAACATTTTGATGTGGTATTTTGGGGGCTTTTATGCTCTGAACTGTTTCTAGGTGATGTGTCCTTATCACACAATCGCCATTTCCTCCAGACTAAGGTTCTGGAACAGGTAGAACCTGTCATGATACATTGTCAGCAAAGCTACAACAAAACACTACTCAGGAGGATTTGTAGACAAGTAATGCCTGATAGCTGATTTTGGTTCAATTGCAATCTGTGTTGTTACGTAAAAGAATTTCCATAACTCTGCCCTGGTGACAGGACTCAGACTGTAGTATACAGATCAGGCATGAAGTGAGAGAAGGTCCTGCTAACATTTGTATTCAGCAAAATTTAAAGACCCCAACAGATCGTTGAAAACCTCATCTGTCAGAAGTGCCAAAAGATAGTAGGTATGCAAAACCTAAATTTTGTTTTCATCTTTATGTTCTTAATGATACCATAACTGTAAAGATCTTTTGGCAATGATAAATGTGATACCAAATTTAGCTTTCTATGATAATTTTCACAGAAGTTACATAACTTTATAGTTTTGAAAAATGGCACTTCTTTTGGATATCAAGGAAACTTGTTGAGAAGGCAATTCAAAGCACACCAGAAATAAAATGACAGTGAAAAAAAATCCTGAACTTTGTGCACGCTTCCAAAATGTCAATGCAAGAGACTAAGTGACTCTAAAAAAAATTAGTCTCAAATTTAAAGAATTTATAATAATATAAAAGGTAGCAAAAGGTATCAGTGTATAAAAATACACACAAATAGACAACATTAGAAAAAAAAAACATTATGAGCAATGTTTCAATGAATTTTTTTTACCTATTGATAACCAATCCTTACCATATAGAATGTCTCCAAATTATAAAGGTGCCGAGATAAGTAGTTATCTTCCTTTATCAGTGATTAAAAAAACAAAAAAAGAATTCCTATTTGGATTAGGATACAATGACTGAAAGTACTGAGCTGTATAGGAAACCATAACATTTCCGAAAGAATAAGAACTCCTTTGCATATCCACAAAACTTAGTTTACAACCATGCATATTGCACATGAGGGTCTTTGATTGATGCAGTACATAATTTTTATAAGATAAGTTCTGGAGTTTTTGACAAATCAGGGCTTCTTAAAAAATCAGATTCCCAGATTTATCCAGAAATTTGGTATCTCTGATCCATAAATGGTGCTCTGAATCAAGAAAAGGTCATGGCTTTGGCATCCAAGTCTGCCTGTAGACCTGACTGTGTTGGAAACCTGTAGTTAATGGTGGCAGAGCCAGCCCTTACCTCTGACCTCTGAAGGCCTAGATTTAGATCTAGAACTATATTTTTAAGACACTTAGATGCAGGACCAGTGGCAGACCTAGAACTGCATCTTCTCATCTGGCCCCTGTCTTCATCACTTGGTCCACTATTGTCTAGATCTAGATCTAAATCTAGATCATCCTCCAATGTTGAATCTAGGTCTGAAGAACTATCAAACTCAAAGTCATTATTTCAATTGTGAAAATATACATTCTTGAGCTTGAGTGGCGCTAAAATGCAAATGTTCACATATAAGACCTTGCCTTCAAACTTTGACAGAGGCAAAAACTGAAAAAAAAAACTGGGTAGAAAAGCCAAAAAAACTGACTTTCAAATTAGAGCTAACCTTCACAAATGATCAAGGTCTCTTTGTTATGAAAGCATTTCGTCTTGTCTGCAGATGTAAATGTAAAGGAAAAAAAAAACAGTAAGTTGCTGACAGCCGCTTGAGAACTGAGATTATTTAAACACAGCAAATCAAATTTTATGGAAATGTCATTTTTGTGTGAATAACAATGTCCATAATCTAAATCTCGTAAAGTACTGAAGTAGATAGCCACAGAAAATATATCATGGCATGTTCCATGGTCAGGTTTGAAAAGGCAAATGCTAATTTCTATGCCCATTACATGTACTTAAAACACAAACATTTTAAATAACATATTTTACATGATTTGTAATGGTGATATGAATAGCAACTAAGTAACAAGAAAATGCCATTGCTAATGGTCATTCTATTTTTTTCTTACTTTTTTGTTGTGCCAACGTCTCACTAGGAACATTGTTCCATCTATCTTTTTTGCGTACAAATTTAATCCACCGTCATGTTAATTTCACAGAAGATGATCTGCCTTTATAGCTTCGTTAAGTATGTTTCACCTTTGATTGAGATTGTGTGTCAACCTATGAATGCTTTCAGTGAATGCACTCTCATGTTAAATCCAGGCTTAAGAATATCATTTTAATGCCATTGACAGTGCATTATGACTTCATTCCAGCTTGATATAGATGAATACAAACATTTACGCTACAGTTTTTTTTTAACATTTATAAAGAATTCTATTCTTAGACGTATATTTTTTAAAAGGGATTTGACCTGTGGTGATTTTCCATGCATGTTTCTGACAAATCAACAGACTGGAAATGCTTACAGGCTATTGCTACACACTAACTACTGAAGTTTTCAGAAATATTTTTAAGCATCACTATATGTCTGGAAGCGACGAGGGATAATCATGCGTAAAAGTTCATGATCGCCT
Organism: Elysia crispata; assembly: GCA_033675545.1. NCBI lineage: Eukaryota > Metazoa > Mollusca > Gastropoda > Plakobranchidae > Elysia > Elysia crispata. The sequence goes on from JAWDGP010002584.1 coordinate 16,367, forward strand.
ACACTAAGGAGCATGGCACCTGATTTATTGATTTATTACTATTAGTACCACAAATTACTTTGTAATGTGCTTCATTTATAGTGTTTACATAAGAATAAACACCCAAACAAGATGTTTTCTTGTCATATGTTATTACATAACTGCATATAGAGTTGGAGATCATCTTACATTAAATTCTCTTCATACAACACTTGTGTTTCAAGTGGAGGACAAGGGTGTCGTTTGTCCTCCGCTCTCTTCAGATATGACTAAGGTGTGTTTAATTACCGTCCCGACCTTACACTGCTGTTTTTCGTTTCGAAGCCATTGAAAGTCTTGTAGCTCCAAAACGCACTAAAATTTGCCTCTAAATATTCTGTAATCATGCATAAAAAAACACGCATGAACAAGTACAGATAAAAAAAACAAGGAAACAACTTTATACAATGACGGAGCACCAAGTGTAAAAGTTTTGTGAAAACTGCAAAACAATATGGTCAGCATAAAAACTCCAGATACATCAAATCGACAAGTAAAAAACAAAAAGTTCCAATGAAGACACGTCTCTCTGCCATTTACTTTAGTTGGATAATACTTTAAATAGTTAGTTTATGCAAACAAATTAGAAAATATGTTTTTGTCTAATATGTCAGTCTGCCATTGAAGGGTAGCATAGCAGAGAAATATCTTATTTTAAAAACAAAACCTAGCCTTTAAGTTCAACAAAAGAAGAGAAACCTTTTCATCGTGCCCCCGACAGTAAGAAGTGCTTGCTACAAAACTTTCAACAGTATAAGGTCAGGGCGGCAACTGGAAACACCTCAGTCATACCAAAGAGAGCTGAGGACAAACAACACCCTTGTCCTCCCCTTAAAACACCAGTGTCGTTTAAAGAGAATTTAAGATAAGATTGTCTACAACTATGAAAAGCTCCCACAGTTGAGCACTCTTATCAACTGTTCCAGCTTATTTTCAAACTATTTATCATAGAGTGTGCGTGAGATGAAGATCTACATTTCTTTTCAATATATCTTGATGGTAGGACTTCCGAATGGGCATGGTGATATAGTATACTAAGATAAATATACATATATATTTATGATATTAGATATGAAGTGACTATGTAGAGTGCTGAGTAAGATGAGTGTCACTTTACATAGACTGCTAGAGCTCTACACACTATTGAGAGTAACAGCTGAATTCTTATGTGACAGAAACAAAAGACTACAAGACAAAGACCAGTTTTGCACCAGCCTGCCACTTCCAGTAGCTTACCATTCATGGCTTCCAGCATTCAGCAAGGAGTAGATCTAGATCTAGAGCTATAACATTGCCATCTAAAAAGCTATTTGAAAAGTTAAAAGAGTAGATACGAATAAATTTAGATAGCTGGTGAATGGAGAGATAAGCTGTTCGATCACTCTAGGTGACTTGACGGCTTTGAATGACAGTTTAAATTGTACAAAGACGAACATAAAATAATCACCATTATCTTTCAATCACAGTTTAAAATCAATTTGGAAATACTTTGTAATTATTACAAGCCATTGGTAATAGGTACATGTGTAAATGTAATGGCATTACATACTATTATTAATAGTATTAATAAAATAAAATACTATAATATAAAATATGTTGCATGTTACTCTAAATTGTGTCTGCCTCTATGTAGAGTGTGACTCTGCATAAAGCCTTGCTATATATAAATATTGCCGTTGATTTTTATTGGTAATTCATTTTTGCGGAACACACCATATGCAAATTAGGAGGCTCTGGGACCGAGCTTTATTTCTTCTGAGATAAATCTATTATAACTTGATCTAGATCTATTAAAAAGTGAATTCTTTACCCGTATGTAGAGTTTAATGGCCGTATTCAAAACATTTTGGAGTTAAAGCACACGTAAAATTAGCGACCTGTCTTTATAACGATATCGTTATCTACGACGTATTTAAAAGATTTTTAACGACAGCGTTAACTTAGTCGCATTAAAAACATTTCCTAACGATAGCGTTTAAAATAATGTCCTAGATAATTAATTTACCATTTACTTTTGGCGTGTTTTTGCAAAAAATTGCCACTTTTCACCCAGAAGTTAAGGCTGTTGCCTTGTTTACGTTTCATATCGGGCTGGACAACAATATTTAATGTATAGAAAAAACTGTTTGGAACATTATGTACATTAATGGTTCTTGTTCTAGCTGGAACCCAAGGATGAAACTGTTGTTTAATAAAAAATATAGTCTTTGCTTTAACATAGTGTCCCTCATCTGATCTAACATAGAGCTAGATTTAGATCTAAGCTTATTTAGAGCTACAATCATAACAATGCCTACAGTTTAGACTTTGGAGCCTCAGTGCAATGCATTGTAAGATGCTGTGGAACAATAATTGCTGTTCAGAATCGAGTTCAAGAGTAAAAGTTTAGTTAACTAAATTCCCAACATGTTATCTCTCATTCGATTTATATAAGGGTTATGCCTAGATCTAGATCCAGGACTTAAAGCAAACCTGCATCTGTATCTAGATCTAGATCTAGATCTAAGTTATGATTTATTAAGGTAAAGTAAGAGGCCTATGCATAATTTACTCTTTGACTGAGTCTAAATAACCTAAAAGATCATCTGGACTACGTTATTTGTTCAATTTCATATGGGTAAAATGTTTCCAATCATTATAGCCCACGCCAAGTTTTTTTTTTTAAGATTTAGATAGGAAAGGCCCTTCATTAATGTCCACTGGTAGTAATGCTACTGCAAATGGTTATAAATATGTATTACTTATAAAAGGGAAAAATAAAAATAGAAGAATTAGACTTGTAGCAATACTTTCTCTTAATGCAGCTAACATTAGGATGAATTTAAAGCATAAACATATCTTGGTTTGATTACCTTCTTATGTATATTATGGCTATTTTCCTGGCTACTCTCATTTTCCACGTTATTTAGAAAAGTCTTTACTGATTATGATTATGAATGAAAGGCATAGTTGAAAACATTCTACTATTTCTAGGTATAAAATACTCTTTCTGATGGGCATAACATACTCATTATTTCATTTGAAATTTGTACTCATTTTAATAACCATTCACAAAAATTAATGATGTAAAATGTGTGTTCTACTCCAGGTTTCCATTAAAGAAAATAAAATAGCTCAAATGAGAAGAAATAAAAAAAATACTGAAATAATATAGTATCTTAGGCACTACATAAATAAGCTTGCAATGGATCTCCTTTAATTTAATCCAACTTTTTTAATAGGCACTAGGTACAAATACATTTTTTTAGGGTGTGGATAACACCCACCCAACCCCCCCCCCCCCCGCTTCCCCCTCCCCTGCTATCCATATACCAGTATTTTAAGAAATCAATTTAAAAACTTGATAAATTTTTCAAAACGTGCAACATTATTCACAGATTTTCTGTCTCTGCGCATTTAAAAATATAGAAATCTTTTTGTTCTTTTTTTTGAAGAGTATATTATTTGAAATATTTAGTGGCCAGCTTGTTAAGTTGAAGGAACAATAAACACAATCTTTTTAAAAATGGATTGAAAGAAGTTATGTATAAGCATATTTGAACTGAAACTTTTAGCCGTTAGCAAATGACTTCTCTAACTCTGACACATTTTGTTCGTGTTTCTTTGTTATAATTTGAATAAAAAAAATCAGTAACATATCATTTGAGATCAAAATGTACAATGTCAGCAATATTCAGTTTCTATCATAGTTGTGATTTGCTTAATTCAATGTCTTTTTAACATATCACTGCTCACTTCAGTAATTTTTTTTTTGGATAATTAATCATTTAAATAATTCAAGACAATACATTTTGCACTTCTACAAAATGATATTTGCTTATAGTCTACATGTAGTGCGTAAATCTTGTAAATTACTTTTCCATTTAGAATATTGGAATGAAAAAGTTCATTTTTACTGCAGGGATTCTATTGATAATTTTTTTAAGCTGCCTGTTTTAAGTCTCTGTAAATTGTTAAAGGTACTAGAGAAAAACAATAAGATTTCCACTCTTTATTTATTGAAAACTGCTGATTGAAAAAGTTGAATAACATAACAAATTGATGCATTCCATAAGAAAAGTAATACTAAAATATTTCTTGGTAAATAAAACATTATGGTTACCTAAAATTTACCAAGAAAAAAGAGATTTCACTCTATGTACCATTTGTAAAGTCCGATATTGAAATTACTTTGTTCCGCGAGATATGATTTTCTAAAATCATTTGGGTGTTTTTCTCTGAATAAGCATTAATTTTAAATTTCCAAGTGAAAAAAGAATGAAATAATTTTTTTTTAAATAATGACTTCCATTGGTCTTGATTAAAGAAAATGTCCTAATTCTAAAAGAAAGCCTAAGGCAAAATCTCATGAGTTCAATAATGACTGAAACTTTTAGCCATAACTAAATGACTTCTCTACCTCTTACATGTTTTGAGAGTTTATATATATATATATATATATATATATATATATATATATGTTATAATCTGAATGAAAAAATAAGCAACATATGATTTGAGATCAGCATGTCCAATTTCAGCAATATTCACTTTCTATCACAGTTGTGATTTGCTTAATTCAGTGTCTTTTTAAAATATCACTGCTCACTTCAGCAAATTTGATTATGTGGTTGGTCTTTTTAACGTCTTTTCTAGACAGAAAGACTTTTCTAAATGGTGCACTCCAATTGACTGGCTTATTTCAAGTCTTCAATTATTCTAATTTTTATTTTTCTTTCTTTTTCTTTTTTTCTTTTTTTGAGGACAATTCATCATTAAAAGAATTCAAGCAAACAAATTTTTGCACTTCTGCAAAATGATATTTGCTTATATTACATATATAGTCTACATGTAGTGGGTAAATCTTGTAAATTACTTTTCAATTTAGAACATTGGAATGAAAAAGTTCATTTTTACTGCATGAAATTTATTGATAAGTTTGTTGAGCTGCCTGTTTTCAGTCTCTGTAACTTGTTGAAGGAACTGGAGGAAAACAATAAGATCTCCACTCTTTAATTATTGAAAACTGCAGATTGAAAAAGTCGAATAACATAACAAAGTGATGAATTTCATAAGAAAAATAACACTTTTGTATTTCTTGGTAAATAAAACATTATGGTCACCTAAATTTCACCAAGAAAAAAGAGATTGACTCTATATACCATTTGGACAGTCCAATATTGAAATCGCTTTGTTTCGAGAGATTTCATTTTCTAAAATCATTTGGGTTTTATTTTTCTAAATAAGCAATAATCTTAAATACCCTAGTGAATAAAGAATGATTTTTTTAAAATAATGGCTTCCATTGGGCTTGATTTAAAAAAAAAATCCTAATTCTAAAATCTAGTTAAGGCAAAATCTCATGAGTACAATAATGACTGATGATTAAGCTCATTCAAAAAATCATTTTACCAAAGTATGAGAGAGCAATATATGTATGTATGTATGATTACATCTCAGTAAAATTATTTTTTGAATCTTTTATATATAATTCAATTCTTTATGCTCACTTTTTGTTATAATGCATGAATTTAGAAGCTATGGGTTTTTGAGGATAATATTCTCATTTTCTATGAAGCTGGACTGATTAGGGCTGAAATGTAAACATTTTGTTAAAGTAATAATAATAATAATAATAATAATAATAATAATAATAATAATAATAATAATAATAATAATAATAATAATGATGTTAATAAGGTTTAAAAAAGAAACAAACAAACAGAGAAAATTAAAAGAATATAATCTCAAGAACTGTGGAACTCATGCATTTTCAAAACTGGTTTGTGGAATCACCACTAAATAAATCATACACTTCTCTTTTCATAATTTCAATCATGGATGTGCCTACTTCCATTTGAATAAGGAAAATGCCAGCGTTGAATTTTGAGACAATTTTTAATACATGATCAGTCTCACATGTATGCTAATAACTACTGGAAAATTAGAATTTGTAAAGAAAACTTTACTATCTAAGTATCTTGCCCTCTGTCAGCAAGTTTATCTGCCTGCCTCTCTCTCTTTTTCTGTCTCTCTTACTTTCTTTTCTCTTTACTATGGTGATATTTAGATACATTTAGAGAGAAAAACGAGAGAAACAAAGAGAGAGAGAGAGAGAGAGAGAGAGTTGTTGAAAAGCTAAAAATCTCATTAAATTAATACTGTAGTCATAGTCTGCACGGGTCTGCAACTGTACAGAATCGACAAAGGCATTCAACTTTATTTCAAGTAGTTACAGTTTGATTGCAATTGCTCAGCCTTGATAAATGAATAAAGCTAACATTTTCTCTCTCTCTCTCTTCTCTCTCTCCCTCTCTCTCTCTCTCTCTCTCTCTCTCTCTCTCTCTCTCTCTCTCTCTCTCTTTCTCTCTCTCTCTCTCTGTATATAGTTTATACCATCTTGTAATGAAATTCTATTTCGTGGATTACTAGTTTATATGACGACGATTAAACTTAAACTACCGTACATGTAGGTTTAGTCTATTCATCATTCACCACTTTCAAATCCATAGATTCTGTAGTGTTTGCAAACCATGTCCGCAAAACATTTAACTTGCAATTTTTTGTTACTACACTTGACAAGATCGAATTTTCAATCTAGGTCTAAGTCTATCTAGTCTACATTTCAGATCACTTCTGTAGATCTAAGACTTCACTAATTGAAATCATAGTATTGTCGATAGATTTTTTTTCCTCTCCATCCTTTTTTTTTATTTTACCATTCACTCACATTTGATTATTTTCCGTTAATTGTAGCTGAGTAATAAAAAGGCATCAGATTTTATTCAACTCTTTTCTAATTTAGATCTAGATCTAGATTTATTGCAAAGTATATTTAAAGAATACAAAAAAATGCATTAAGTCTGTCTTGCAAACGCTCCCAAACCCACCATATTGGGAGAGAAAAACAATTCCTTGGTTACCAAAACGATTGGAAAGTGTTCGTCACCTAAGTCCATTAAAGCGATCGTAAAAATTTTAGGGCAGGCCTGAACCTATCGTTAACGTGATCGTTAGCTCTCTTTAAAAAGTGCCCCCTAACGATAACCTAACGACCGGTCGTTAGCGAAAATGTGCCTTTTGAATACGTCGTTAAATTAACGCATGCGTCAGCCAGTTAACGACAACCTAACGATGGCGTTAAATTCTTTTGAATACGGGCACTGATTTGACCCACTGCAGATAAAGAGTAATGTGTTCTTAACACATATGGTGAAAAATTGGTACAGTTTTTCAAACTATAGAACTTCGAAACATTGGAGTTCTCCTCATGTTGTCATGTAGACATTCTTTAAATGAAGCAATGTTCTCAAGCAAAAAAGTAAACCAAATCGTTTGAGCAGCCTTTGTTTTTGTTTATCTTTTCACCAAGATCATAGTATATGGTGCTGATGTGACACACAACAGATACAATGCAATTTATTCCCCCCAAAAAAAAACTGGAGAAAAACTGGTCTTCAATACAAAAAAAAAGAAAAAAAGAAAACAAAGGCGAATGCTTATTTTTCAAATAAAGACATCTCCAGATCTACAGAACTACATAAAGGAAATAAATAAATGAAAACAATGGGTTGTTTTCAATAATACGTGTAAGAGAATTGTTTCCTCCAGATCCACTTACAGTACAGTTTTGAAAGATGAAGAACCCTGAAACTTTGGAATTTTTTTCATGTTGTAATGAAGACTTCTTTAAATGAAGTAAAGATCTCAAGCAAAAAAGTAAACTTAATCTGGGTGCAATTGTTTAAGCAACCCTCGTTTTAGTTCATCTCTCCACTGAGACCGTATGCTCTTCCTCCATCACCGCGAACACAGTTACATCTAAAATGTCGTTTCTTCCATCGTCACCTCTGATCCTCCTTGATTTATAATCAGATCTTTTCATCTGCCCTTGTGGTGTTAAAGCACCCAGTCCAAATCCTCTTTTACTCTTCGGCATTGTAAATGTAACAATATATTTATTGCAGTTAAAAATCTAGATCCTTATCAGGAGTACAGATGAAATCATCAAATTAATGATCTTTTTTAGGAATATAGATCCAAAGGATCAATTCTTAAACGTACAAAAGTTATCCCATAGCATATCTTGCTTGATTTTTCCGAAAAATTATGGGAAAAAAATTTTTGAATATTTTGTCTAGATCTTCAATTATTTTTAAATCTACATTCAAAAGTTCATATAAAAATTTCAATTAAACTGAAGTTGCTTTTAAGTCCAAAATTAATTCTATAGAAGCAATTTGTCACCCAAAAAGTATTAAAAAAAAAAAAGGAAAGGTCTTAATCTACATAAAGTTTGTCAAATAAAAATGTGTAGATTTCCAAACACTTGAAATAAAAAAAATCAATTGTTATAGAACATTGTGTCTTGATTTTTTTTTAATTACGCACTGTAATGGAAAATCCATTTTCATATATATATATATACTAGTTGAAAGCCTGCGACTTCACAGGATTGAAAATTTAAATCAATACCCATGTATTAATAAATTTAACAGAAAATTATTATACTCACCATTATAGATTAATGCTGATTTGAAGACACCATTTCTGGTGTAGCTTGTTATAGTCAAAGAGTTCTCTGATGGCAGTGCCAATGCAAATTAATTGTAAACCATAATTGCTTTTAACTCTTGACATAGCTAAATATACAACTGACCATGAGTGAAAACTGACTGTGGAAGATAAATTCCAACTTTTGTCAAAGTTTGACCCTGTGACTTGTTTTTAGTCATGGAATGGGGCGGTTTTATTGGAAACTGTCTCCTAATGAGTGTAAATGGGAGATGACAGTTTTTTGTTGTTGTTACTGCAATGCGTGAAATGAATACAATGTGTCCAGCATGTGTACCTGTAATTATTTTGGCTTGAATGACTCTTCTTTCTAGTGTTTCATTCAGAAGGCGTGTGCCTTTGAGGAGTCCTTGAGATGGATTCAAATTTCGTAAGAGCACCACTGGTGTGTTGACTTTGAGTTTTAGTTGATATGGAGGTAGGCCGGTTGGATTTTGATTATTGAGGAATTCAATGGGGTAAAGATTTTGATCTGCATCTCCACTTGCTATTGAGTCTGTACTGTTGTAGGTGTGTTCAGTAGCAGATGTTAATTTTTTTTACAATTTGTCATTGATGTGGTCTAAATTTTCGTGTGTTGTTGTTAAAATTAGTCTTTGGGACAGGTATTCTTCTTGGTAAAGTTTGTAAGGGGGATAAATTAACTTGACCATTGGAACAGCATAGTGAGGATGTTTCTGTGGGCCACAATTTTGCGTCACAGTAATGGCATGTCTTTGTCATTCCCCCAATATTGTGGGCAACAATATTGATATTGTTATGGTTTGGGACAGTATGCGGTGTAAGTGTAGAAGCTGCCTGTCTGATGTAAGGTGGAGGCAGTAGCGGTGATGTAGATTAAATCCATATGGGTCTGTCTGCTTCTTGTGGTGGTGTAGCAGATCTAACCCTGAGTCTACGTTGTGGAGAACTAGAGCTACGTCTGTTTTCACCATCTGGATCAGATCTTGGTTGATCTATAGATCTAGACCCATTTTGTCGTAGATCTAGATCTAGATCTAGATTCGACCAGTATCAATAGATATGGATGGTTGATCAAGTGTTGTTTGTGGTGGTGTGGTTGGGGGGATTTGATTTTGATTGAGTGTTTCTACGTATCTGGATCGTCTTAAACGACGTCTCTTTTTCTCATCTGCCATCAAATTTTTTAATTAAATTGAAGTTGCTTTCAAGTCCAGAATTAATTCTGTAGAAGAAATTTGTCACACAAAAAAAGTATAAAAAAAAGTTAAGGCCTTAAAAAGTTTTTTTCTTAATCTACATAAAGTTTGTCAAAAAAAAATGTAGATTTCCAAACAGTTGTATTAAAAATTAATTGTTATAGAACATCCTGTCTTGATTTTTTAAAAAAAAATTCACACTGTAATGGAAAATATATATATATATATATATATATATATATATATATATATCTATATATATATTTGTAGAAAGGAGTAATAAAAAAATTGCATCCAAAAATACTTCAAAGTGTTTCGAGAAAAGAAAAAAAAGAAATTTCACAGTCAATTAGTTCTAGATCTAGATTCTAGCTATCACAATAAAAAATTTTGCGTATTGACACATTTGCTGCGATGGACTGTGGAAAATGTTATAAAATTCAATGTTGAGATCTTTCTAAATAATGACTGATAGGCAAGCTAGTGAGACTGAGAGAAAGAGCGCACGGAAGTAAACAAGAAAAACTTTGATGTGTTTGTCAATTCTATTGAAGAAATTTGTCACAAAAAAAAACATAAAAAATCTAGAGGTCTTAGAAAATTTAGTCTCTATCTAGCTCTCTACATAAAGTTTGTGGGAAGAAGGGGGGGGGGCACTCGTAGCCAAAGAGTAGTAAAAATCAACTGCTAGTTAAAAATCCTGTCTTGATTTTTTAAATTTTTACATACTGGAAAATTGCAACAGATTTTGATAAATTTGTCGAAAAGACGAATAAAAACTTATTACATTCAAAAATATTTCAAAATGTGATTGAGAAAGAAAAGAAAAACATGCAAAAAAATTCACAATCAAGGAGCTCTAGATCTATATCTAGAATATAGTACCGCAATCAAAATTTTGCTTTTCGCAATAATTGTTGCAATGGATAGTGAAAATGTCGTAGATCTAGTTCTATTTTATGACTGAGGACTAAGTTAAATTCAAATTTGATTCTCGTCTAGATCTAGATCTAAAATTTTGACTACGAACATTGATTGGAAAGTCCTCAAGATTACCCAGATTTTGATTCTATGGTTCAGTATATTATTATCATACCTCTAATTCTAAATGATTATATCCAGATTCTGACTAAGCTTAGAATATGTTTATAAATAAATATATATATATATATATATATATATATATATATATATATATATATGTGTGTGTGTGTGTGTATACAAAACAACAAAATCTGAATGTTTCCAGAAAGAACATTTCATTTTTTTTTACTAAAGGCTCGTAGTTAAACTTCTCTCGGTCCTTAGTTTCAGTAAAACCATGACCTGCTAGCGGCTAACAGCATCCCTGGCTCTGCTAACTCTAGGCCTTGCTGAGGATGGGCAGTTCGTAAACTTCTGGCTGGAGGACGTCAACTTCAATTGCCCTATAGACCAGATGTTAAGTAGTATCGTCAGCATCTATAACAACTATGCTGAGGACAGAATATGGAAATTCGGCTGCACATCTTTCCCATCTGGGAATCAGCTCGGCGACTGCAGCTGGTCCGTGAACTTTGCTAACGACTGGACGGAGTATTCAGAATATCAGTGCCCGCTTCACGCAGTCCTAGCGGGGGTCCACAGCACCCCTAACAAAGACCACGGAGACAGGCGAATGAAGTTCAAATGCTGCAAGTTTTCCAAGAACATCCTCACTCACTGCCAGTGAAGCGATACAATCAATATTTACAAAGAACTCTTGATCTTCTCTCTCCCAAGGGACACGCTCCTGGCCGGGATAAAAAGCGATTTCAACGAGGATGAAAAGGACCGCATCTTCTGATGTTCATCTGCAGTTATAGCAAACTCTGAATGGACTTTTGACCTTTTTAGAAAAAGAAAAGAAAAAAATACATAGTGTCAGTTCAGTAGGATTTTGTAAAAGTTCTCTTTTTTTATGTTTTGGCCTGGTAAAATGTAAGAGAAAAAAAAAACTCCTGCTCTTTGGCGTTTTACATTATTGCAATAAAGCAAGTCAGATGAAAGGTGAACGTTTTGTTTTGGTTTGGTGGTGTTTGTTTTTTTTTTTGTTTGATTGTTGTTGTTTTTTTTTTTTGCTTTTCTTGTTGTTTTGTTTTAGTTTGTTTGTGTGTATGTGTTAGCTTTGTGATTTTTTGTTTTTGTTTTTGTTTTTTTTTTTTGTTTGTTTGTTTGTTCAATCGGCCTATTTAGTTTTAACCCATTTTGTTATTTCAACTATTCACTATTTCTGTTTAAGCTATTGTGATAATACAGGTTTGTATTTGTCCTGATCTGTGTTTAAGTTAGACAACACACTTGCTTCCTGTTCACTGTAAATTGAATCGGTTTCTCCTCGCATTATATTGGGTTTTTTTTTTTAGGTAATTTGGTAGATTGGCTGGGTTCTTTTTCGTGCCTTGCGGAATTTTCATTAGTCACTTGTTTTCTCGTTAAATGTTCTTTTGGGTAAGGTATTTTATACTTCATTTTTACCGTCTCATGCAGACGTTTTACTCCCGTTAATATAGTTACTATATAGTTAATATAGTTAATATAGGGTTATCCTTACTTGCGAAGTAAATTCGTGAGTTCCCTCAAAGCCTTCAAGCGAGCTTTACTGGCCTGCGGAAAATAAATTAAAACTAGTTTAAATTTCTTGCGAACTGCAGAGACTATAGTCCCAGGATGGTTTCAAGAGATAAACGTATAATTGGAATCTAATATATAAAGCTCACTCTATGTGTGTGTGTATGTTTTAGGATTTCCGAAATGACTGAACGTACAGGGCTCACATTTTACATATTCTTTTATTGACTCGAGGAAGTTTTTTGGCGTATTATTTTCAACATTCTTGATTGTGCAGGTCTATAACGGTATTTTGAAATTTAATAGAGACCAAAGAACAAAATGTTCTCAAGCGACATTTTGTTTCGTAAGATCTAGACTATGCATTTCCGGTTTCCTAATTTTTTTTTAGATCTTTTTAATCTTTGTATAAATCTAACATACGGAATTGTTATTTCATATAAGAACAAATTTAGTCGCCTGCTAATTTACAATTTTATACCTACATCCTTTCCAATCTACATCTACATACAACCAAACTGATGATTCGTGATATGTTTTTAATAGTTTTAAATAGCCTCACCGCCAACCGTACAGTTATACCGTTGAGCGATTGTCGCTATTCAAAGTTTACACTGCATTGTCCATTTTATATATGTTTAATTTAAAGTAAAGAAAAAAACAACAACAAATAATAAAATTAAAAATTGAATACATTATGTTCAATTTCTTTGTTCCATACCTAATAGTTTTTGTAAAGAAGATGCAATGTTATTCTGAGTTTAATTTTTTTTTTCTTTTCTGGATGTTAGACCTACTTAGAAAATTATAATAACGTTTAAAACAAACTTTATTTCAGACCTGATGATACTTTAAATTATGCTTCGACAAAATAAAAGTGAGTTGAACGAACGACAAAGACTTAAAAATGTGCAAAAGGAAGCCCTTAGTGCCATGGACATTAGTAAAATAAAAATCCACATGGCCAATAATTGCAATGAACCTATGCCTGACTAATTCTCTGAGCTGAGTCAAAAAAAACTGATAAAAGTTGGTTGATGAAAAGGTCGGCTTACTCTGAACTTTTCAATTCTATTTAAAAAATCCTTCTAAACGTTTATTAATTTTATAAGGCTATGAATTCCGGAGAAAAAAAAGTGTCAAAAGACACACTTCTTTGCGGCTTAATACTTTCAGATGTATTTTTACCTACATGGAGTAGATTTGAATTCTACACGATTAGCAGATTATTTTTATATTGCAAGTAGAAAATTTTAATTTTTAATCATTTTATCATTGTCTTTAGAGTATTTAAAAGAAAATGAGAGCGCTGAC
>JAWDGP010002584.1:32500-45000 GCA_033675545.1 Elysia crispata
TGTCTAGGCATAGTTTTATCTAATTTTGATTGCCTTGACTTTGTTTTATATCTTTACTTTGACTTTTAAAATCCATATTCGCTATAAAACTATACAAGTTAGGCTGTAGTTGATATAGTTTACAATAACTAGTTCAAAACCCTGTTCTATAAACGAAACCCTGGTGTCAATATGCCGAGGCTGGAATGCGTATTTGTTTCTAAGGTGCTTATAAATGGTCTTCATATCTCTCTTTTTACTGACATGATCCAGATAAAATTATATGCCTCTACCTATCCATCTTTACCTAGAATCTAGATATCTTGATAATTCTAATTCTTAACACAAACTTTTGTAATAGAGCGTAATTCCTTTTGGATTTAAAATCAGAATAAACGTTGTTTGTTTCGCGTTAATAGACAAACAGTGATTTGTACGGTGTAGATCTAAATCTAGATCTAATATTCTAATTAAGAATAAGGCTAACCTCCTAGATCTAGTTTCGACAGTCCAATTTATTCAAACCGCCACGGAATTTAAAAGTCATAACAAACGTTGAGTTCGTTTCGCACAGAAAACGAAAACAGATTTGTACGGCTTATTAAAATGTCTAACTCACTCAATGATTTGTCTCCTATGCTTAACAGTGTTTAAATAGGGTATTAAAATGTCGTTTTGTAAATCCGTAAAAGTCCTTTGGGATAAAAAATTTTCATATGAACTGAAGTTGCTTTTAAGCCCAAAATTAATTCTATAGAAGAAATTTGTCACAAAAAAGTATAAGAAGTAAGTAAAGGCCTTAAAAAGATTTTTTCTTAATCTACATAAAGTTTGTCAAAAAATATGTAGATTTCCACACACTTGTATAAAGAATCAATTGTTAAAGAACATCCTGTCTTGATTTTTAAAAAAATTTCGCACTGCAATGGAAAGTCAAAAATATTTCAAAGTGTTTCGAGAAAAGAATAAAAAGAAATTTCACAATCAAGCAGTTCCAGATCTAGCAATCACAAAAAAAATTTTGCGTATTGAGACATTTGTTGCGATGAAGTGTGAAAAATGTTATAAAATTCAATGTTGAGATCTTTCTAGATAATGGCTGATAGGCAAGCCAGTGAGACTGAGAGAAAGAGCGCGCGGAAGTAAACAACAATAGCTTTGATGTGTTTGTCAATTCTATTGAAGAAATGTGTCACAAAAAAAGTGTAAGGAAATTTCAAAGGCCTTATAGCCTAAATGAAAAAAAAATTTATATTTTTTTTCATCGCGACATCCACCATTGCGAACACCGTTGAGATCTAAAGTGTCGTTTCTTCCATCATCAACTCTGATCCTCTCAGATTTACAATCAGATCTTTTCCTCTGCCCTTGTGATGTTAAAGCGCCCAGTCCAAATCCTCTTTTAGTTTTACTCTTCGGCATTGTAAATGTAACAATATATTTATTGCAGTTAAAAATCTAGATCCTAATCAGGAGAACAGATGAAATCATAAAACGAATTTCTTTGTCTTTTACATCAGCCGTACAGATGAAATCATCAAATGATCTTTTTGAGGAAAAAAAGATCCAAAGGATCAATTCTTAAATGTAAATTTATCCGATAGCAAATCTTGCTTGATTTTTAATTTTAGCCAATCAGTCAATTTCTTCATTATTATCTTTAAACAAGATAAATGTTTATATTTCAAAATGTATTTAAAATTCCAGCCAAATTCATTTTTTTTAATTTGTCTTTTCTTCGTTTTTTTCTCTCCCATATTTCAATACATCTCTGTGTTTCTAACTGTCTGTAAATATGTCTTTCTGTCTCTTCTCTCTTTCTCTTCTCCCCTAATCTCTCTCTCTCTCTCTCTCTCTCTCTCTCTCTCTCTCTCTCTCTCTTCTCCCTCAAAGTATCACTTTCTTTCTATCTCCCTACATCTCAAGATTTTTCTCTCTCTCTCTCTCTCTCTCTCTTTCTCTCTCTCTCTCTCTCTCTCTCTCTCTCTCTCTCTCTCTCTCTCTCTCTCTCTCTCTCTCTTCTCCCTTGTTTTCTTTCTATCTCCGTACTACTCAGGATTTCTCCCTCTCTCTCTCTTTCTCTCTTTCTCTTTCTGTCTCTCTATCTTCTCCCTCAAAGTATCACTTTCTTTCTAGCTCCCTACATCTCAAGATTTTTCTCTCTCTATCTCTCTTTTTCTCCCCCCCCCCCTCCCTCTCTCTCTCTCTCTCTCTTTCTCTTTTCTCTCTCAAAGTATCACTTTCTTTCTATCTCCCTACATCTCAGGATTTTTCTCTCTCTACCTCTCTTTTTCTCTCTCTCTCACTCTCTTCTCCCTCACTTTCTTTCTATCTCCGTACTACTCAGGATTTCTCCCACTCTCTCTCTCTCTCTCTCTCTCTCTCTCTCTTTCTTTCTCTCTTTCTCTATCTTCCTACATCTCAAGATTTTTCTCTTGATCTGTCTTTCTCTTTCTCCCCCCCCCTTTTTCCTCTCTCTCTCTCTCTCTCTCTCTCTCTCTCTCTCTCTTTCTCTATCTTCCTACATCTCAAGATTTTTCTCTTCATCTCTCTTTCTCTTTCTCCCCCCCTCTCTCTCTCTCTCTCTCTCTCTCTCTCTCTTTCTCTTTTCTCCATAAAAGTATCTCTTTCTTTTTATTTCCCTACATCTCAGGATTTTTCTCTGTCTACCTCTCTTTCTCCGCCATAGACTTTCAGATTTACATGATCACCCTTTCTACCTGTCTCCACTGCCATAACGTTACTGTCGCCCCAGATCGAACAACTGTCTGCATGAAACACAATCAATGTTGCTTTATTGTGCGATGAAATAAAACTTATCATCAGTTGACACCATGGTATAAAAAATTACAAAAACTTTACTAATGTTTTTTTTTTATTATTATTGGTTTGTTTGTTTTCGAAAAAGTTTTATTTTTACTTAAATCAGTTCATATTATGCTATTAAAAATGACAAAAACTTTTATTTATATTATTTTTTTTAATATTTTCATTTAATATTGTCCAGAGAAGTTTTACCTTTCTTTGCCTACAGAGAGTCCTTGAGATGTGTGTAAGTGTGTGTATCAATCATAAAACCAGTGATCAGGCTTTCTCTTAAATATAGACAAATGTTCAGTTAGAAAAACAAAACAAAACAAAACAAAAAATATCGCTTTAATCTTACACATTTTGAGGCATTAAATCTATCGAGTGGGAAACCTTGCGTGAATTAATCTGCCAACCGTGGCGGTTTGTACGTATTTTAGAGATCTTCTCTTTTATTGCTTAACCTCCACGACGACAAGGTTGTCGACACTTTGCTTACCTCAGCCCGAATTTTATTACAACGCGAGTTGTTTTCCTTAACAACGGATAATGTTTATGATCAGGAAAAAGAAAAAAATAAAACAACAAATAAAAAGAGAAGAAAAAAAAATAACGAATAAAATATAGCTATTTCTGTATCTCACCTGTATGTAATGAAAAGAAGTGGATCTATACCAGGCAGTGTGCTAGCTGTAAACACGCCAGTGTGTCTGATATGTTGATTTTATGTCGTCTTTATGAGGCACGTGCCAAATCTTTGCCGTGATCTTGTTAAAATGCTGGGGTACCTCACTGTGTGGAGTGACCTCGACACCACGCCACTGCGGTATATCTCCAGAAACAGGGCTGTTGGCATGCTGGGGTACCTCACTGTGTGGAGTATCTACAACACCACGCTACTGCGGTATATCTCCAGAGACAGTGCTTTTGACATGCTGGGGTACCTCACTGTGTGGAGTGTCTACAACACCATGCCACTGCGGTATATCTCCAGAGGCAGGGCTGTTGACATGCTGGGGTACCTCACTGTGTGGAGTGTCTACAACACCACGCCACTGCGGTATATCTCCAGAGGCCCTGGGGCTGTTGACATGCTGGGGGTACCTCACTGTGATGAGTGTCTACAACACCCACGCCACTGCGGCATATCTCCAGAGAGCAGGGCTGTTGATATGCTGGGGTACCTCACTGTGTGGAGTGACTACGACACCACGCCACTGCGGTATATCTCCAGAGGCAGGCTGTTGACATGCTGGGGTACACCACTGTGTGGATTGTCCTAGACACCACGCCACTGCGGTATATCTCCAGAGGCAGGGCCTAGAGAGCAATGTCATAGAACCCCTGAATGTGTTGTGAGGTCACGATTTAAACGGGATTACAATAAAGACATCAACGGGCGGGTTTACTCATTCTTATCACCTGTATCAGGGGGAGAAATGTGTTTCGGCTCAGGAGAGGGAGACAGAAAGAGAGAGTGGTTGAAAGAGAGAGAGAGAAAAACACTGCAATAAGAAGGAGAGAGAGAGAGAGAGAAGAGAGAGAAGAAGAGAGAGAAAAGAGAAAAAAGAGTTATTATGAAAGAGACAAGAGAGAGAGGAGTAAAAAAGAGCGCGAGAGAGACAGACAGATGGATATTTAGGCAGCATTCCTGAAGATATTCCCAAATATATTTCATATTCCTTCAAATGTGATCAGATTCTCATCTAGGGAGTGTTGGTATATCGTTAATCAATATTTCTACTTTTCATGCTATAACTACAATTAGTTCGATTTGGTTAACTTGGGATTTTCGAACGAAACATCTTACACATTTTTTCCTTTCAATGCCTAAATCGAATCGCATTTTTTTTGTTATAAATCGTGGAGTCTCTCCTCTGTGTCACCTGGCGGTTGAGTGCTCTCCTAGGCTT
The DNA here is from genome assembly GCA_033675545.1 of Elysia crispata. Taxonomy (NCBI): domain Eukaryota; kingdom Metazoa; phylum Mollusca; class Gastropoda; family Plakobranchidae; genus Elysia; species Elysia crispata. The sequence continues at coordinate 37,201 of JAWDGP010002584.1, forward strand.
CCTAAAATATAGGCCAAGTCACCGAAGTGAGCAAACCTTTACAGCAACTCTAAGAGTGAGTTATGTTATTGGACTTTTTAGAGAAGTTGAGACGGTTAGATATTTTTGTTGTGTAGGCCTGTAGGCTGAATCATAAGTCCGTCCTGAGTATAATTCTGTCCTAAATATATCCAAAAGTTTAAAGAAATAGATCACTTCACTATACCTCAAACATGCAAAAGTTTGTCCACTTCGGCGACTTGGCACGTGTAAACATGAATTAGGAAGCTTCGGTAAGATCTCATCTAACCAGCCCTCTCCTTCTTTCGGCGGGACGTCATTGTGCCTCGCTTAATCTGCTGCCCATTGTATCACTTAAAGTAGACCAAGCTTGCGAGTGAGTTGACGTTTGAGCAGCTCTTATAAGCCCTGGGAGAGCAGAACCTGTTCCAAACTTACAGGTTTAGGAATGGAGAGAAGCTGATCTGAAGGCCAGGACGGGGGAAACTTGTTAAACTTGTGTAGCGACGATCTTGTTTTAAAGCTTCCACCATTTATTGATTGAAACCATCTTTATCTCGCACAGCGTAGCTTGTGCACTCCTTCTACAAATATCACGTAGACAAGCTAAAAAATAATATGAAAATAGGACCAAAAAGCAACTTATAATAATCATATGGTTAATTATGATAAATTTCATATACAACATCAACAATTTGTAAACGACCACAACAAACAAAAAGATATCAACAGCAACAACAACAGCAGCCAAAAGAAAACCAAAGATGAAAAAAAAATTGAAAAATTCTTCTCTGAATTCGATGTTCAAAAAAAAAACAACAAACAAACAAACAAAAAAACCACCCATGCGTTCTTTAGTTTTGATGAATCTCTTGATCTGTAACTTCCACGACTCGACATTACTAATCATGGGAGGAATTCTCCAATCTCTAGATAATAATAATAACTGGCCCGTCGCGATGGTTGTACAACAAGTCCTTTTATTTGAGCGTCTCTACAGAGGCATTTACAATCAAGAAGGCAGGATTCAAGGCAAACATCTCTAGCTTAGTTTAACTTAAAACTGGTATATATACACGTTCAGAATAGTATTGCTTATTATAAATAGGAGATAGTGTTCCTTATCTTTCTCTGTCTCTCTCTCTCTCGACTCTTTCTCTCTGTTTCTCTGTCTCTGTCTCTGTGTGTGTGTGTGTGTGTCTCTCTCTCTCTCTCTCTCTCTCTCTCTCTCTCTCTCTCTCTCTCTCTCTCTCTCTCTCTCTCTCTCTCTCTGCCTTTTATTATCCTTTCTCTCTTTTCAACCCATTATTTCTTTATTTTTCTATGTTATATATCACCCTCCCACGTTCATTTTCGCTCACATTTTTTCTCTGATGAATTTTTTCTCTTCTCTTTCATTCTTTCTCCATCTATCTATCTCTACCTTTCTTTATTTCTTTTTTCTTTTTTCAACCATAATCTCTTTATATATTTGTGTAATATATCTCCCTCACCCTTCCATTTTTCCTCAGATATCCTCTCTTAACTCTCTCTCTCTCTCTCTCTCTCTCTCTCTCTCTCTCTCTCTCTCTCTCTCTCTCTCTCTCTCTCTCTCTCTCTCTCTACCATTCTGCAGTTATTGTTTTGTCCTTTGAGATAACATGTCACTCATGTTGTACTGCAAACACATAAAATATTACCTCGGTGTATACAATGGTTTAATACTAACTCCGCTCCTATCAACTGCTATAGATCTAAATCCGTAGGTCTCTCATTATGTACACAGCGAATGTTCACACGAAGCAGTCTCGGATTGATATAAACTCTTTTGTGGCTCTCCTTGTTTTTTATATGGGGAAGAGAACACACAGAAACATTGCCACCTTTAAGAGTCTTTTCTACTTGTGGCAGTTCTATTGTCTCAAAAGGTTTGAATAAACCCACTTTATAACTGTGCTAACAATACATCATCAAAATTTATTGCACTGCTTGTTGGAATTTCTTTGCAAATTTTCTATTCACCACATTTACGCCATGCGACACAGGGTGTTTATTACAGCCTCTGGCAGTCAAGTTCCTAAACAAGCTCCGGGGCTGATCTCAGAAGCCAAACGGAGAGGACTTCTTTTCTGATAACATACCCTGGCAGTCAAGTTTCTAAACAAGCTACAGGCCTGAGTTTAGAATCCAAACGGAGAAGACTTCTTGTCTGTGTCTTTCTTGCCGTAGCCATGTTTGTTGACGGCCGAGTACACGAGGAGCGTGCTGACCACCACCATGGTCACCATGATGCTGACCAGGCTGATGATGATTGACGCACGAGCTCGACACGCCCCTTTTTTCTTATCTCCATCGCGATAGGCGGCCGTGGCGCGGAGGGATATCACCATGGCGAGAATGCCCAGCGGAGGGTTAAAACAGAAGGTCACAAGTAGTCCGATCATGAAGTTAGTCTGGGGAATTGAGTCCACATGCTCTTTGATCGGTTTCCCATCAGCCTCCTTGGCTTTTTTATTCTTTTCCTTTTCACTCTTTTGGGAGGTGGACGGTTCAGTTTTGACCTCAGGGTTCGCGGTAACGCCTGAAGCTTGGGAGTTCCTAGAAGTCGGGGCCTCCTTCCCTGGTTGCTTGACTATAACGTCAGGTCTGGTTTGTGGGTTTACACGGCCTTGACCTGTGGGAGGAGTGGCAGCAGCTGGAGGAGGAGGAGGAGTCGGCGATACCGCCGGAAGTGACGTAGACGATGACGGCCTGGACGTGTCCCGTTTCGATCTTGGCACCGGAACTGGAGCCTTGCATAGCGATGACGGTCTGGACGCCTGGGGATTCCCGCTCGGGTGGGCGGGGCCACTGTTTCTGATCTGGCAGTCGTGGTGAGCGAGGGAATAACCGTACATCCCCTGGCGTTCCGGGGAGTGAGACGCGAGTTTGGCGCCAACCGTAGGATCAGCGCCGCTTGGAGGACTGAGAAGGGGCGAGTTACCGCCGCCTCGTTTGCCTGACTTTCCCAGCATCTTTTGCTGCGCGGCGGTGTCTTTAGGTTTTTTAGGGCCGCTCGGTTTTCTCGAGGGCGGTTGAAGACTGTCTGTCTCGCTCTGACCGGATGATGGTGACGTACTCGCTCCTCTGTCCCCGCTCTGACCGACACCCGAACTAACTGGATTCAAGGGATCAAGGTCGATACGCTCGTACTGATGGAAAGTTCTAGACTGGTTCAATGGTTTTCCTACACGGGTATTCTGGGCTATGACATCACTGTTTGTCTCAGATTCTGCTTGGAAGGAAAACCCTCTCGACTCTTGCGAACCCCGTTTCCCTCGTTCTGCAGAGGTTGGAAACTCTTTCGATGAGGCCATCGCCGTGTGCCTGGTGATACACAGGAAAACGAGAGCAGTGTAAACTTTAAAAGTTTATTGATGATTTGTATCTGTATGTTTAACCCAAGTAAGATGTATGTAATCAGTAAGCGTGCGTGGTTACGACTTCAAGATCACTTCCAATTTTATAATTTTTTTTTATTTAAAAAAAAAATAAAATTTCTCGAACACTATTAAAATGCTACGCACGTGTTTGCATGTATGTTAAGAAGAAATGCTTTCTGTGTCTTTCTGGTTTTTGTTTTTGTCCTTTTTTTATCTCACCCAAAATCATTGTTCAAAATAATGTTTCAATGTGTGTGAACTACCCGCAAACACCTAGCGTGCTGAGGTCAGTCACTTACACCGTCATCAACGACGTGTGGAACAGGACTGACGGCGATATTTTGGTTGTTGTTTCTGTATTTTGCCTTTTTTACCTTTTATTATTTTTTTTTCAATAAAACGTGTTAAATGATTGTCTTTTCACAGCTTGCCATCTTCACTGCCTCATTGTTTTATGATATTTACCAAATCAGCATTTCTGATATAGTTTGTCTACTTCAGCTGGGCATTAACGAGCAAGACAGAGTCGAGATGGCGAGGCCCTACCAACAGTATGTTTTGAGCGGTCAACGCATAACATTGCTATTTACGGTCAGCCTCGGAAGATGCGTATTTAGAGGAGTTTAGTTTATCTCCTTGATCTCAATCTTATGCTAAACGAGCCACAGCAGCAAAACATCGGTTCCAACAGTAAAATACATCAGCTCAAACTCTCTTTAACTGTATCAACCTTGGATTCTTTGTTCAAAGCCAGATTACTCAAGTCAGAAGGAAGATGAATGATGTAACACTAAGTGTATCAATTTTGGATGTTTTGGTTCAAAACTAGATACCAAAGTTACAAGCGAGAACATAGTCTAAAAGATCACTAGCATATTTATCTCGATCAAATTTGCACATGAAAATTGGACGGAATGATAAAATACTAAGCCGCACATTATTTTGATTTTTATTTGTTTTGCATCACGAAATTATAATTATTTGCCCAGACTTCCTACTCACACAACATCGGAAATCAACGAAGCTTCCTAAAAATTATTTTGGTTGTGTAGGCCTTTAGGCTGAATTATAAGTGCGTTCTGAGTACAATTCTGTCCTAACTATGCCCAAAAGATAAAAGAAACAGATCACTATTACTCAAACATGCAAAAGTTTGTTTATTTCGGTGACAATGCCAGTATATTAGGTAATTCCCTTCTTTCCGAATATTCCAAGGTCCTTTTAAATGCATGTAGAAATCTCTCAAAAAAGACTAGTGTCTGACGGTGAGCTGCCTAAAGAGAAATCATACTACCCATTACTTTCAAACTGGTCAACGGAAATCCATAGTTATGTTCTTTCTTTTTCCTTTTGGTTTTTTTTTATTTTTACAAAACTATTACAGTGAAACGTATATTATGTTAAATCTATAGTTGTGTTGTTTCTATTTTGTCCAGTAGTTATAAAGTTGTTTGTCTGTTTCATTTTAGATCCTGTATCTCGGGTAGTAATAAATTCACATACTGCAATAATGACCATAAAGGACTTTTTTTTTTTTTGCAACATTGTGTCAGTCTTTGTATGTTTGAAAAAAAAATCTGGTGACAGAAGCGATTTATTCAGATACTAAATTAATGTATAGCTAATAGCCTCATTAAAACATTTTTCAAAAGATTAAAGGCTTTGTATTTTTACATTTTATTATTTCTGCATCTTTTTGTTCCACCGTCAAAATAAACAACGAGCGTGTCAATATTGAATATGAGGACTTTCACCCTGTCAAATTACACAGTTGCCCTTGTGGTGATCTATTTATTTGTTTGAATGGAGTTCATTGTATCATAAGATTGACATAGCATCTATAGTTTTTGTGGTATGATTATAAAAAAAAGCGAGTAGTGTTTAAAGTAGGATCAGTAGTAGCTATAATAGAAGTGGTTATTGCAATACTCATAGTAATGACTAATTGTTCCTGCCTGATCTTGAAACATCAACTACTACTACTAATACTACTACAACTGCTACCACTACTACTACTACTACTACTACTACTACTACTACTACTACTACTACTACTATACTGCTAATGCTGCTGCTGCTACTACTACTACTACTACTACTACTACTACTACTACTACTACTACTACTACTATACTGCTAATGCTGCTGCTACTATTACTGTGCTGCCGATGTTACCCCGTCACCTGCTGATAATAATGCTTAGATTGAATTTCACGTGATAGCCTTTAGCTTTAATTAATTAACCGAACTTTTGAGATACATAAAACATAAGATATATTTTTACAAGGCTATCCAATTCATTCACTTTTTTTTCCTTTCCTTAACTTTTGAAATAATCGAGCTGTGCTTGTGCAAAAATAATTATCAAATTTATAGATCTCAATATTACCTAAAATGACTTGCATAGTTTTGAGAAAATAATCATAATAGCAAAGTAAAGACAATTGTTTTTCTTTTTTAGAACAGATATAATGTAGAGGAGAGAACAATTTGTTACACTTTGCTCAATTTATTCATTGATATTACCCATTCACAAGGAGGTGATTCAGTATAAAGCCTTTTTTTTCTTTCATTTGTTTTTATATTTATTTACTTATTTATTAATTTGCTCATTTATTAACTTACTTATCTTATGTTATACGTAAAGCACGGAGAAAGAAGTGTGCAAAATTTTTTAACACGTTTTTCGGGCCGTTGAAAATACGGTAATGTTCGGGAGGATCCAGATGGAATCAATGGTAATTACCGGTGATAGTGAGTGGAAGGTGGTGATTGGAGGTGTTAAGGTGTTAGGGTGGTAATAAGTGTGAGAGAAGGGATGAAGTGATAGACCATTTGAGGGAAGCACAGAGGATCGAGTGGTGGTTGCCAGTCTCGGTAGTGGAGACTGAGGAGTGAGAGAGACAGACAAGACAGTTAGGACAGAGACAAACAGACAGACAGAGACAGAGACAGACAAGGCAGTTAGGACAGAGACAAACAGACAGACAGAGACAGAGACAGAGAGGGAGAGACAGATAGATAGGCAGACAGACAGACAGAGAGACAGAGACAGAGGCAGAGGCAGAGAGAGAGAGAGAGAGAGAGAGAGAGAGAGAGAGAGAGAGAGAGAGGCAGCAGACAGACAGAGACAGACACAGAGAGGCTGAGACAGACGGAAACGAGAGAAAGAGAGAGAGAGAGAGAGAGAGAGAGAGAGAGAGAGAGAGAGAGAGAGAGAGAAAGGAAGAAACAGAGACAGACAAAAAGTATACGGGAAGATGGAGAGTATATAAGTGTGAAAGAAATAATGATATTGAGGAGAGGGTCGAAAGAGAGGAAATAAACATAAACGTATAAAAAAAACAGGGACAAACTATACCAAGGAGAATGGTAGGGGCGGTGTGAGTGTATATGTGTGTGTGTGTGGGGGGGGGTGCGGGCAAGTACAATGACTTATTCATTAAACTGCATTATTAATACGAATAAAGAAAAAAAAGAATAATCCTATATTTCCTATATACATTCGTTAGAAAATGTAGAATTCAAATGTTCAGTCTGAATGATTTTTTTAGAGATTTTATTCTACTGAACTCTCTAGCAGAATGATGCACCGGTTAGTAAATGTCACATTCAGCAAGTCAATCCTGTAACTTAGCCTTGATACCTCTACACACGGGCCGGTGGAATGGCCTGTTTGTCTGAATCATAATGAAACAGTATATGCCTTCTTTGATGTAGGAGAAAATGTACTTGTCTCTGAAATATTCTTATTAAAGGGTTATTGGCGTATGTAATATACCGGTAGACGACACAGTGTTGTATGGACACACCATCTCTACACGCTTTGGGGGAATAAAGGTGTTGAAACATAAAGTCTGAGCAAAGTCTTGAATTACGACAAAGATTAGTTATTTTCCAACCTCCGAGCCTGTCCAAACTTTCTGTACTAATTTAAGCAGCAGGATACTATTTAATAAGCTCATGTAGTGCTTTCCAGTATATTTAATTTTTCCTCCACAGCCACTTCCACCTCGCCTGATAAATGTAAAGAGTTAAAGGGGGCAGACAGGACGTGAGGAAAAATAAATTAATTCTTACATTAATTTTGTTTACATCCACGAAGTTCCACGAATAACCAACCATATATGGAGACAGTAGCTTCCCGTCAAGCCAGGCTGTTTGATGTGAATCGACTCGACTACCCAGTGCCTCGGCTAGGGATCGACTCGGGACCTTATGCTTACAAGTCTGTCGCTTAACCGACTGAGCTAAATCACGACTTGATTCAGATGATGGCATGTCTAGATGTGCCTAGAATAATTGTGTCTACAGAAGTCGTTAAATCGAGTCATGGGGAAGCGCTCGTTTCAAGATCTGTAGCAAATTAATGGTCCATTGTCTAGACCTCCCTGGTGCC
>JAWDGP010002584.1:47500-58487 GCA_033675545.1 Elysia crispata
GAGAAGAAAAGATATTGACACATGAGAGAAACTCTATGTGTAACTTTTATCGAAGACATAATAAACGAATTTTACTCGTGTTATTAGAATCTTACTGAATCAATCACATAGCATGGAAAATCGAAATTGTGCAGGCTGATCACTTGACTCACAGTCACGTAACACATGTCTGATCCAGTAAGTAATACCTGGGTGGTGAGCGAATCCAGTATCACTTGACTCACACACACACACACACACTAACACATTAATGACCACATATACCTGGGTGCTGAGCGAATCCAGTATCACTTGACTCACACACACACACATACACTAACACATGCCTGACTGACACACCACAAATACCTGGGTGGTGAGTAGTTCTAAAGAGTATTTCAAAATGAAAACTTTTTGCAATCAGACAAAGAAAATAAAAAAAAAAAATCGTCTCTACTATGGCGGCAAGCGCAGTAAAAACTTAAAACGAATGAAGCCAAGGTAAACTATGTTAACTTTATAGACGGAGAGGAAAAATAATTCTTGAGATGACTAGGATAATGTAAAGCTAACCAAAACAGCACCTTGTGCCGGAGCACTTATCAGCATCAGAATTTTCTTAAATACGCGTGAAATATTTCCAGATGAAAGCTAATCTGTTAAGTGTATAAACACTTTCTACTGAGAATAGAATTAACAAGGCAGAAACTTCCAAATATAACTTTAAAGGGCGGCAGACTTAGGTTTCGCTGTCTCTCTCTCTCTCTCTCTCTCTCTCTCTCTCTCTCTCTCTCTCTCTCTCTCTCTCTCTCTCTCTCTCTCTCTCTCTCTCTCTCTCTCTCTCTCTCTCTCTCTCTCTCTCTCTCTCTCTCTCTCTCTCTCTCTCTCTCTCTCTCTCTCTCTCTCTCTCTCTCTCTTTCTCTCTCTCTCTCTTTCTCTCTCTCTTCTCTCTCTCTCTCTCTTTCTCTCTGTCTCTCTCTCTCTCCCTCTCTGTCTCTCTCCCTCTCTCTCCCCCTCTCACTCTCTCTCTCTCTGTGATATATATATATATATATATATATATATATATATATATATATATGAACGAAGAAATCTTAAGATTTTTTGTTTTTCCATTCGTCTACACAGCTGCAAGACTTGGTCTTAATTTTACACCCCAAAAACTCTTTAACAATTAGACAGATAATTGGAGCGGCGCCACGTGCAATCTCCGGAGGGGAAATATAAAAAGAAAAGGAGGAGCAGGAGGAGGAGGAGGAGGAAGAAGAAGAAGAAGAAGAAGAAGAAGAAGAAGAAGAAGAAGAAGAAGAAGAAGAAGAAGAAGAAGAAGAAGAAGAAGAAGAAGAAGAAGAAGAGAGAGAGAGAGAGGAATAGAGAGCGAGAGAGAGAGAAAGAGAGACAGACAGAGAGAGAGAGAAAGCACTTACTTATGAGAGAGACATTAAGGAATTTAAAGAATAATTAAAGCCCGCATGCAGTTGGGCTTTTTGTAAGAATGGCAATCGAGAGAAAAAATAATAATGGGTGGATACGTACTCATGCAGCTTTATTATCATCGTTTTGTGTTATTATTATCGTTTTGTGTTATTATCATCGTTTTGTGTTATTATCATCGTTTTGTGTTATTATCATCATTTTATGTTATTATCATCGTCTTGTGTTATTATCATCGTTTTGTGTTATTTTCATCATTTTATGTTATTATCATCGTCTTGTGTTATTATCATCGTTTTGTGTTTTTATCATCGTTTTGTGTTTTTATCATCGTTTTGTGTCAAACTCTGAGGCATCAATACAGGATTTCCGATATCAAAAGCGCCGTAGAAGATCGTTTAAAACGCATGTCAAAAAAGAGTAAGATTACCGTCATGCGCCAAAACGACAAATACTTTTCGTCGCATCATTTACTTGTGTTAACGAGAACATTTTTTCATCCCTTTGTAACAACTTTGACAATCCGCTAAAACAACTCGCTCACATGAGTTGTTTAATTGTCAGATATAAGCATGGAAGCAAAAGGCAATTTATTTTCCTGTATCTCCATCCTTTCTAGGCGATTCAAGTTTTAAATGCGGAAACAGAAACCTACAGCAAGAGAGCGCATCTGGTTATTTCAACCACAGAGGCAATGACTGAACACAATATGGTTATAACCTTTACAGTTATAATAATAGAAAGATCTTTGTAGCTGGAAGGTAAGGCTGAAAACAAGGATCTGAACATGAAACCTCTGTCTTGTCACTTCAACGCTTTACCTGTTGAACTATCTAGCGCCTCAAGAAAATGCAATGTTGGGCCTTTCTTGCATACTTAACTTGCCTTTCCAGCGCCACTCACGGAGATTAAAAAAACCACCGGATCACAACACCACTGACTGAAAATGAAGGTTTCGAAGCTCCTTTAACCTAAAGATCTGTTTCCACGAAGCATTTTGCAGACAGTAATGCCGCTCTCCAGCATATTCTGATTCACAAGAAGCCGCTCCTGTTGATTGAAATCAGCATAAAATTGAGGTATCTGCTGTTTTCCTCGATTTGCTTCTTGTGACGTCAGAGCATTTTTGTAGCACTGTGTTGCAAGCTCTCAATCACTTCGTGTAAACACACCTTGAGGTAGAGACTCTGCGCCAAACGTCTCACTGATTCACTCACAGGTGTTGTCTCAACTCACAGCGCAATTAGAATATTGACAGAAAGTTGAGTTCATGTAGGACTTTGTTAAAAAAAAAAATAATACAATAAGATAAAACAGCAGCAGGTGATATTATCAGGTTACACACCTGGTCGGGGATGATAGCAAACCAGTTCATCAGAGGAAGAAAAATGCTAGAATGTGATCAGCGTCGGCTAGAGGGGGTCGGTTTGGATGTGCGACAATCTTTTGATCACCTGCCTATGAATTGGCTAGTTCAAGGAATCAATCAATCAATCAATCAATCAATCCGAGAAAATCAAAACACATAAGTCTGAGATAGACTTATACTTGTTTAAAATTCACTGAATCATAAGTTTGTAATTATAACGCGACAAAAGTTTTACCACCTACCTTAAGCCAAGTCTAAGGTGCAGCGCGTTCGTACACGTCCACGTTAAAAGATGACAGAAACTTGCGCTTCTTGCTCACCGCAGAGAAAGAGCCTGACACCTCGCACAAGACACCACAAGACACCACATGATACCACGCTTTCTCACACTAAAATAACCGCTAAACTAAACCAGAGAAATAAATAATAAAAAAAAAACACGGTATGCTGATGGATGTAACTTTATTGCCGTGTGCCGAAATAGAAATTGATCTGTAAACTATGCGCAAAAGCAAATATAGAAAAGCATTTTTCATCCAGCTGAATATTTTTTTTTACGAAGGTCGTTTTTTTTTTTTTATAACCTAGGTTCAATAATTTTCAAGTCGCAGGTTTATTAGAAGGTGAGGAGAAAACACCGCTAACCGTTTATGGTAGAGACTATTTTATAGCGGGTTGTTGTTTTTTTCATCTGTTGAGTCAGCAACACATTAAAAGATACAGGCGTTGTGGTCGCTGCTGTTCCGAATAAAGATGATGGTGTGTGATAAATTTATTGCTCCAGATGTAAACCTGGCGGCCGCACGTGCAGGAACCAGTTGAGTGTGAGGAAATGGTTCACAGGAGATCCCTCACACCATGAGAGCAGCAACGATTTGTCTTAATGATGATGTTGTATACGTGCGTCTAATGGCCATTAAAGAAGTGTCGATAGTGGCTGTTGCTCTGTAGGTGTTCGAATCAAAGCAATGAATGTTACAGCTGTATTGTAATTGAAGGACCTTTTGTTGATATAGCCCTCCCACAAAGATGTGGAGTCAAGTATTTTTGTTCCCGTACAAAGTCCCTGGTGAGCTGTGGAGGGATGAAGAGATGACGATCACGACTCATCCCAAGATGGTTTGGTATGCGAACCGGTGATCGCTTACCTCTAAAGATGTCCGGACGTGTGCGCTATCTCCAGGCCGTGGGCAGTCCCAGATATGTGGAGTGAGGCTCGCTTAAACTACGAGAAGGATTGAGAATGGAGATGACGAGGAGGAGGAGGAACATTTTGATGATGATGAAGAGGAGTATAATTATGATGATGATGATGATGAAGACGAGGAGTAAAATTATGATGATGATGAGGAGGAGGAGTAAAATTATGATGATGATGATGATGATGATGATGATGAAGAGGAGTAAAATTATGATGATGATGATGAAGATGAAGAGGAGTAAAATTATGATGATGATGATGATGATGATGAAGAGGAGGAGTAAAATTATGATGATGATGAGGAGGAGGGGGAGGAGTAAAATTATGATGATGATGATGATGATGATGATGATGAGGATGAAGAGGAGTAAAATTATGATGATGATGATGATGATGATGATGAAGAGGAGTAAAATTATGATGATGATGATGATGATGATGATGATGATGATGATGAAGAGGAGTAAAATTATGATGATGATGATGATGATGATGATGATGATGAAGAGAAGGAAAATTATGATGATGATGATGATGAAGAGGAGTAAAATTATGATGATGATGATGATGATGATGATGAAGAGGAGTAAAATTATGATGATGATGATGATGATGAAGAGGAGTATAATTATGATGATGATGATGATGATGAAGAGGAGTATAATTATGATGATGATGATGATGAAGAGGAGTATAATTATGATGATGATGATGATGATGAAGAGGAGTATAATTATGATGATGATGATGATGATGATGATGAAGAGGAGTATAATTATGATTATGATGATGATGAAGAGGAGTATAATTATGTTGATGATGATGATGATGAAGAGGAGTATAATTATGATGATGATGATGACGATGATGAAGAGGAGTAAAATTATGATGATGATGATGATGATGATGAAGAGGAGTAAAATTATGATGATGAGGATGATGATGATGATAACAACGGTGAGGAAAACTGGTACGGCAGGTTGTGGTTCTATTATACGGAAGGTTTTGCTGTAGAGGTTTTAAACAAACATCTGCAAAGATGCTTGTTATGTGTATCTGATCATAATGATAACAATGCTGGTGAAAAAAAAAGTGGAATACGGGCATAGACCTTTGTGTACATGCCTATGACACCAACTCAGCCGCTACAAAGTTAAATTAGAAAAGATAGAATAACTGTGACATAACGAAACTTTTTTTCTTTTCTTTTTCTTTTTTTTTTCAATCTATCAAAATGAAACTGCAAGAGTTCGAAGTAAATAAAACGATTTACTATCTTTTTTCCGGTGGAATTTAGCTTCTTATTTGTATTTTCAAATCGACAGGTTTATTAGAAGGTGAGACGAAATCACGACAAACCGTTTATAACGGTGACTATTTTATAGTGTTTTTGTTTTGTTTAGTTTTTTGTTTTTTGGTTTGTGTGTGTGTGTGTGTGTGTGCTTTTTACATCTGTTACTCAGCAGCACATTGAAAGCCAACAGGCTTATTCTAGAAAAGAAGTTGAAGAACGAAGATGGATCTGGTAAGGACGCTCAGATCTGATGTAGGCCAAGAATAACTCCACAATGACTAATATCCTAGGATAGAAACTGCCACGCTGAAATACAGGAAAAGTTTAATGGTGTGCAAATAATAAAAAAAAAGCTATTATTAGAACATCTCTGATGGTGTGTGCCACTCAGAGCAGACGTGCTTTAGATTTAATTTAGGGGAAAAAACAAATTGGTTGACAAATAAGAGAATCTTGAAATGTTTCTCTTTTCACTACTTCTTCTCTACGTGTTCTCTCTTTATCCTTTGAACCATCTGTGAGATCAATTTTTTTAAGTGGTTATATTTCTCCCTCTCTTCTCTCTCTCTCTCTCTCTGTCTCTGTCTCTCTCTCACTCTCTCTCTCTCTCTCTCTCTCTCTCTCTCTCTCTCTCTCTCTCTCTCTCTCTCTCTCTTTCTCGTTGTTTCTTTTTCTCTCTGTTTATATCTTCCCTTGTCTGTCTGTGTGTCTGCTTGTTCCTCTGCCTTTCTCTCTGTTTCTCTCTCTCTCTCTCTCTCTCTCTCTCTCTCTCTCTCTCTCTCTCTCTCTCTCTCTCTCAAAGAGTGCATCACTTGAGTCCAAACATAAATATAAATTCTTTCGTTACCCTACAGAATTTAGCATTAAATTACATTTCTGAATGCAAATTAAATTTACAATCTTTACCTCATTATAGACAGAGCATTTTTGCCGTGTCTCCCTCAGGGTATTTTTCTACCCCGCTACTTATAATTCTATCTGCCTGCATATCTGATTTCTCTTTATTCAAAATCATTTAACTGCAAGCCAAGATATGTACATCCTCATGTGGATTTGTTTTCTTATTTTACTCCTGCCCCTTTTTTTCTTCTGTTTTTTTTTCCGCTCTAATTGCATACAATGTTAACCATCCTATAAGTTACTCGCTCCCTATGTGTTTTTTTTTTCCAAACAATAATCTGTCAAGGCAAAGGTAGGGCCGCTTAAATGAGACGCCACCTCACCTACACCGCAAGTCTAACAAACTGGGCAACAAACCAGTATTTTCATCTTAAGCACTCCCTGTTACTCCCTGTTATTTTCTCACTTTGTTTTAAATTATTCTAGAAATACTTCGTCATAAAGCTAGTACTATGAGTTGGTTTTTTTCTTTTTTTTTTTTTTTTTTTTTGGGGGGGGGGGGGGGGCAGGAGGGGAGGCCGCTGGTTCTCAGGAGTCCGACAAGGGAGAATTGATATAGTGTACCCACAAGAATAGACAGAGTGACAGACTAGTGTACCCACAAGAATAGACAGAGTGACAGACTAGTGTACCCACAAGAATAGACAGAGTGACAGACTAGTGTACCCACAAGAATAGACAGAGTGACAGACTAGTGTACCCACAAGAATAGACAGAGTGACAGACTAGTGTACCCACAAGAATAGACAGAGTGACAGACTAGTGTACCCACAAGAATAGACAGAGTGACAGACTAGTGTACCCACAAGAATAGACAGAGTGACAGACTAGTGTACCCACAAGAATAGACAGAGTGACAGACTAGTGTACCCACAAGAATAGACAGAGTGACAGACTAGTGTACCCACAAGAATAGACAGAGTGACAGACTAGTGTACCCACAAGAATAGACAGAGTGACAGACTAGTGTACCCACAAGAATAGACAGAGTGACAGACTAGTGTACCCACAAGAATAGACAGAGTGACAGACTAGTGTACCCACAAGAATAGACAGAGTGACAGACTAGTGTACCCACAAGAATAGACAGAGTGACAGACTAGTGTACCCACAAGAATAGACAGAGTGACAGACTAGTGTACCCACAAGAATAGACAGAGTGACAGACTAGTGTACCCACAAGAATAGACAGAGTGACAGACTAGTGTACCCACAAGAATAGACAGAGTGACAGACAAACACCAGAAGAAAGAGAGCGCTTAAGGTCTAAATAGAACAACATGAAGTTAAATAGGATAGCTGTTTATGCATTATTATTTTTGTCTTTGTGGAACTGAAAGGTACATACAGTCAAGCCATCTAATAGTGGAAATTGACTAATTCTGAATTTTTCTTAATTTACTTTAAGATCTTCTTAAACGCATGTAAGAAGACTTGTGATTCCCGTAAAAAGGTGCATAATGGTGCACTGCCTTTCCGGAATTCATGCATGCGCATTTACACACACCTAAAGGATATTGAACTTTAAAAAAGATCTATAAATAAGACTGGATTCTACAAAATTACCCAACTACAATAATTCTTATTTGCCATTATGTGAGAACCTGTGTGGAATTCTTGTATCTCTGTATTACCAACTTGCGTGGATCTAGCTGTAGAAGCCAGTAAATCGGAAAAATAAGATTCTAGCTTGGCGGCCACAAACAAATCCGGGACAAGGCATGGCTGAAAAGCTGAGAGCCATAAAATAATGTGCCGATAGAAGTTTAAGGAGGCTCTAAACTCAGAATCGCAAACACATGCTTGGTTATCTCTTTGTGTTTCAGCTGCATTGAAGACAATTAGAACTACATGTAGTTTCAGACCAGAATTCGTCCTTAGTTATACAATGATAACTCGAGAAAACCGTAACAGTTTGAGACAATTTTATTTTCAATCTTTGGATTGATGGAATACTAGTCTCTGAGGAAGATAAAACAGGTTTCCACGTACCTCGCGCATTTTTCGAAATCACACGTTCTCCCTCCAGGTTAAGAAAATTATAAGAAATTTTGAAACCTAGTGCGATTGAAATGTGTACACATCAAAATGTACTTTAGAGCTTAAGGCGAAACAAAAACACAGGATTAACAAGGAATACTTCGTAAGATACACAGCGTTTACAGAGAATTGTCCGGAAGATACACAGCGTTTACAGAGAATTGTCCGGAAGATACACAGCGTTTACAGAGAATTGTCCGGAAGATACACAGCGTTTACAGAGAATTGTCCGGAAGATACACAGCGTTCACAGAGAATTCTCCGGAGGATACACAGCGTTTACAGAGAATGCTCCGGAAGATATACAGCGTTTACAGAAAATTCTCCGGAAGATACACAGCGTTCACAGAGAATTGTCCGGAAGATACACAGCGTTCACAGAGAATTATCCCGGAGATACACCGGTTTCACGAAGAATTCACTGGAAGCTACACCGACTTACAACGAATTCTCTAGAAGTGCAAGGTCACGTGATGCACGCTTTGCATCTATTTCTATTTAGTTCTAGTGCCGGTCACTCAACACAGAGAGAGAGAGAGACAAAGAGAGACAGAAAGACAGAGAGAGACAGAGAGACAGAGAGACAGAGAGACAGAGAGACAGAGAATCCCGAGTAAATATATAAAAAAAATAATGACTTCAATCAACCTTACCCAGTTTGGGCGATATATGCCGGGAGTTCATTTAATTGGATTAAGCGGTGAATCAGAAATGGTAGAGTCTAATTTCTTTCGTTCTCAGATTGTTTAGAACCAGCACTGACATCAGCCTTTTATTTTCTATGAAAGTGTTTGAATAGCACTATCGAATCTCTTCATAACTGCTCATAAAGAAAGTTACCAGATGTAAAACAGATGCCTATCAACTTGAACAATCAACTCTAGACTTGCTCTAAGCACAAGGACCAGACGGAACAAACCGTTCTCCTCCAGACAACCACAAGAAACGTTACTGAGACGTGCTCTGTAGTACATTTCCACATTACTGTAACTTGATAGATTCGCTTTTGATTTGTTGCTTTGTAATTTATGTTAATTAAAAACATTAACTTCAGGCGTATCGTTAAGAATAAATTACTCATGAACTAGGCCCGTACAACTATTCTCATGGTTTTCGTTGGGTTTGCCCTATTATTTATTTAAGGTAGCTCTCGTACCAAGCATACCCTCATAATTGTCCTTTGCAAAGAGAAAGTTCTTGTATGTTTCATATATATGTCATCAGCAAGCACTGGGCATTTTTAAAACCATTTCCTGTCACTAGAGGGAAGTGTTGGACTGTTGATTTTTTTTTCTGAACTTTCCTAATGACTTATAACGTAAGATCGTTTTTTAAAGGTTTATTAAATCAACGAATCTCTTAAACATTCCCAGCTAATTACATTTTCTGTCCCATTCTCTGCACCACTTGCCTTATGCAATAGTTTTAGAATCACAAAAGCAATAATTTCAACAGGAAGGACCATAGTATTCTGACGTCTCTATATCAAACCAATTGATCAATTATGAGCAATAAATATTTTGAGTGTATGAGCTTTTTATGATTGTCGTCAACACAGCACATCCTAGATGAAAGAAAGTGAGCGAGTGAGGGAATGAGACAGACAGACGGACAGGTAGTGAGTCACAGAGAGAGAGAGAGAGAGAGAGAGAGAGAGAGAGAGAGAGAGAGAGAGAGAGGGGGGGGGGAGGGGGTGCGAAAGACTAATAGGGTGGGATCAGATTTCAGGATATGGGAAGAATGGAGTGGACCAAGCGTTGGATAGAGAGAGAGACTTCAGGGGAATAAGTGAGAGACAGAGACGGGTAGAGATAGAGAAATAGTGTTTGTATATGTGAATCAAAAGGTAGACAGATAGGAGAGAAAATAGAGACAGACAAATTTAGAGAGACACTAAGAAAATTAGAGGTTGGAGAGAATCTAAGAGAGAGTAAGAGAAAAGAAGATGTGAAAGGCTGTGAGAGAGAGGAAGAAAGAGAGAGAGAGAGAGAGAGAGAGAGAGAGAGAGAGAGAGAGAGAGAGAGAGGACGTGATAGAGAGAAAATTGATGTTTATGGAATGAGAAGAGGTTGTACGAAGAGTGGGGTGAAAGGAGAGAAATAGAGACAATGATAGAGGATAAATGAGACGAGAAGGGGCGAGTATTATTATGAGAAAGAGAAATTTTTAAAAATTAGATAAATTGAAATAGAAAGCAAAGGATTCAGAAAGGGCTGTAGATATAAAGAATTGTGTCTGTGGGTGGGTGATTGGGTGTGTGTGTGTGTGTTGGGGGAGGACAGTAAAAAATACTAAAGAGAGATAGTAGAAGATACGGAGATGGACAAAGAAAAAGTTCGGAGACAAATATACAAGAAAGCGGAATGTACACAATATGGCAGATTCGTTACTACTTTTGATACGAGGGAAAAAAGTTCCACGTCTTCTCGCCATAGATTTCTCCTCATGCTGGGGAATCCGTCATCAAGGCGAGCACAGCCCACACTGGCGCTGCCTTGCCGTGTCTGTGTTGTTTTGGCTGCAGCAGACATGCCTTCACCGAGCGCTGCCAGGACGAATTTCCCAGGTTCTTTATCTATGATCTCCACCGAGTGACTCAAGAATAATACAATCTCCAGGTAACCCATGTGAGTTCTGAGGCCCGTGTTTTGGCGAG
Organism: Elysia crispata; assembly: GCA_033675545.1. NCBI lineage: Eukaryota > Metazoa > Mollusca > Gastropoda > Plakobranchidae > Elysia > Elysia crispata. The sequence continues at coordinate 58,374 of JAWDGP010002584.1, forward strand.
TGAGTAGTCAGCCCTAGACAAAGCCAAACAATATAAATCTTTCGGGAAGATTTTTTTTTAGCAGCTGCTGCTAGTGTATGTTCTTGTTTTCTTTGAGAGTGAGTGTTGATTGAG
>JAWDGP010002585.1:0-2500 GCA_033675545.1 Elysia crispata
AGTTACGGCCGCTTTGACATTCAGTTGGGTCCTTCAAAGGAAAACCATGGCTAAATTGCCAATAACCGTTTAACTTAACGCTAAAGCTGGCGCCAGCCGCTCTTACGGTTGCTAACTGTGCACTTTCTTCCCTAAACAATAGCTTGGTTAAAGGAAATTGATAATGACACCGGTACACCATATGACAGAAATATGAAACTTAAGGTTAGTATTGAGGGCACTTTGAGTATCAGAGATTTTAGTTAAAGGCTTTTTTTAAAACTTTGGCGCTCTCCGCTTCAGCACACCTTCCTGCTATAAAGTGATATGTAGAGACGTAAAGAGGAAAGCTGAAATTAAACTTGGCATACGAATACATGAGTGAAGGAGGAGGAACTTAACATGTATAATTGTTTATCAGTTTTATATATATCTATATATATATAGCTATATATATATATATATATATATATGTATATATACACACAGATATATATATATATATATATATATATATATATATATATAGATATATATATATATATATATATATATATATATATATATATATATAGATATATATATATATATATATATATTTATATTACATTGTATGATGTTTGTATTGCCACCGGGTCATACTCTATCAGTGTACTTTTACCTTTAGAGAAAATCTACACCAAAAATCACAAAAAAGCATTTTTGGAATGTTTTCCACATTTGAAAAACATCTGTTAGGAGCAAGGTGCAATCCAAGGGCGAATAACAAGAATAGATAAGAAATATAATCCAAGAAAGAGGCGGAATGCGCAATCAATAACAAAAATGCAGGAGAATTGGTGGCTGAAATTATTATTTCTTCACCGCTTGTGTCTACTGCAATCAACTGTTCAAACCTCGCGCAGGGGGCTGATAATGGCAAGATGATGGCCGCATCATCTGAATAATGTTACGCAACCTTGTGAACAGGCCTCTCCCTGAACAGATGATGCCTATAGACACATTGTTTGTATATTTTGAACCACGTGATGGACAATAAGCCGCGCTTCCAAACTCATGATTTCTTAAAACTGCGTGATAGCTATAAAAAAAATTTTGGCTGGAGTTACCTATTTGTCGTTTTGTCTTTATCAGCTGTGTTTACACTTCCCTGAGTAGCAGTTTCTTTTGTCCAGCTTTTTTCTTTTCTTGAGGGGGTGGGGATAGATCTTGCATTCCTGAAGCGGGAACTTGCCTTACAGCAGGATTCTTCTCACCATGAACTAAAATTCCCATTATAATGCTTGTTTTTGTTGTTTTGGCAGGCACATCACTAGAGTGGTCTCGCTTCTTGAATCTGTATAGCTTATCACTGTCTGCCTCTTGGCCTTTGCTTCATTTCCTTCTGTTTTTTTGTCTCCTCTTCTCTGATGTTGTGGCAATTAATGTCACGAGTGATCCAGTCGGCCCCAGTTGCTGCAAAGAAGAACTTGTTAATGCGCGACAGTCCTAAAAGAGGTGAAAAGTAAGAGGGGATTTTACAGTACTGAATGTGTCACCGAAGAACAGGCAGACTTCCTCGCTCAGTTGAGAGAACGTGACATTACCTAAACGCTGTAATAAAGGGCAGGTTAGCTTTCTTTATAAGAAAAAAAAATATCAGGGAACGGTGTTTTCCTTAGAAGTTGTCCAGCTTATTAATTTAGTAAAACTAAAAACAATTTTTTTGGCTGGTTTTTTTTTTTAATAGAAAGGGAGAGGGGAACACAGACACAGCGGGCTAATTTCTTTTATTACCACAGAACCCCCCTCCCCCTGAGGAGCTGAACAACCACTGTGGACAGGCCACAGCATTCCTGTCCGCACAACTCATCTTCCGGGGGTCTGACGGCGGGCCCCCAGGTGCGCGTCAGGGCCTCAATTATAAGTGCGGCAACCGAACTTCTCTCGCAAAGACTACTGTTTCCCACTTGCATGCAACAGCTGAAAGGGTTAGTTAGAAATCAATGGTTTTATTTGGCGGAATGTCTAAAACTGTCTCACCTACAGATCTGGAGGTGAGAGAGAAGAAAACGCTGGACGCTGCTATTTGACTTCCCTCCAACATTGAACGGACAGAGGTGCTTTAGCGAGCAGAGCTTCTCCCGTTCATCGTGAATTAAACACTGAAAGTGGAAACTACAGGCTACACGGGGAAAATACGTGTAGTACGATGTACACTTAATTGACATAGAAGAGAAGAGTAGCATAAAGCAGCACGCACTCGAAGATGAAGAACTTTTGCGGGACTTTTTAAGGAGAAGAGCACTTTGAGCTGAAAGTTGCATGTAATTGCGATCAAGGAACTCGAGAAAATTAAATTATGTTTTATCACAAAGTCATTTCAAGATGGAGACCATAACGATTGATTATGGAACATTTGAAAAAAACCTATGGAAATCAAAATAACTTTCTTAAATTATTTTTAAGTCAGATCAAAGTGCCTTGCTTTGCCACGAAGTAAAAAAGTATTCAACAAACCTTGGGTTTAGAGAAACTATTT